>VDFB02340935.1:0-238187 GCA_007258455.2 Sequoia sempervirens
AATTAATCAAGTGGGAGTGTTAACTTAATGTAGGCCCACCCGCCAAAGATGCAATACCTTCAAATGAATGGGTAACTAGGGCATGCAAAGGTTATGTACCACTTCTACACCCCTTACCTTAGAAGGCCAAAGCCCTACAAAGGAATAATTGCCACCTCAACAAGAGAAAGTACATGGTGAGTAACTTCAGACATGATATTGTACCCTGCACCACACAACAACAAATGAAAGGTCTTAAACTAGGCTATACATGTTTTATAGGGGAATCCTCTATATGCCAAGGGCACGTGAGGCCTAATCCGTGAATTTGAAAATGCAAGAAAGTCAAGCAACTGGGAGAATAGGGTAACCCATCCTTTTCCTTTGCTTCCCCAAGGTATAAAATTCTTGGGAGCTTAGCTTGAATGGAAAACTCACAACTTCCAAGAGGTGTATACTATTTATACTCTGTCAAAACACTGGAGTTGAGATCGTCCTCTAGAGTGATGATATCCCTAGAGAGCCCCCCTTAAAAGCGAGAAAAGTGATCTTCCTGATTCTCAAGATCATGCAAGCGTGCGAGAGAACATACACACACTCTTTTAGAATTAAAAGACACTTGTTCTTTAATTAACCAAAATGAAACATGAAACTCTTTTTAATCTCACAAATCAATCGTTTGAAAATAGATAAAAAACAAAGCAAACAAAAAGAGAAAAGGTCAATACAAATTATCTTCAAACAATTATCCTACAAGATAAATACATTAGAAGTTTAAATTTTAGCACTTTAACTTACAAAAATGTTTATTTTGTGTGCCTTGATCTTTGACAATGAAAGAAAGCTACAATTAAAGGTCAATGAAAAACATGCAAAATAAAATTTCAAATAGAAAAACTAATTGTATGGTTAAATTGCTTGCGAAATTTTGATAAATTTTAGAAAAACTCCTCAAAAATGATAAATTATGCAACAATTACGTTCGTTTGAAGTTTTTTTAAAAATGCTAACTTTGAACGATTATACTTGATTTCTACAATATGATATCAAAAATTTGTTTGCACCACTATGTTCAGCTCACAATCATCTCTCCAACGCCTACAAGAAGTTGAAAAACGGACGAGTATTGCAAAAGTCATGATCATTTTAATGAAGGTAGTTTTTTTAACAATGGATTGACGATTTTTAACATCTAATAAAATGGTTTTTGACAACAAAAAAGCGATTTTGACTACCAATTTGTGGTTTTTGAGATTTGAAGGTTGTTATACTTGAACATGGTGCTTTTTTATTAAAAATCATGCTTTTGAGGTTTAAACTAGAGTTTTTGAAAAAAAAAAAGGAGGTTTGCTAAAAAAATCATGCTTTTTGCAAATTTAATATGATATTTAGAAAATTAAACATGATTTTTGTTGTTAAAACATGGATTTTGTTATTTAACAAGTGATTTAATATGCAAACTATGGATATTAGCTATTTAAAACATGATTTTGCTATCTAACAAATGGTTTAACATGCAAACTATCTATTTTAGCCTATTCAAAACATGGTATTCTAGATAACAAATGGTTTAACATGCAAAACATCTATTTTAGCCTATTTAAAACATGGTTTTATCTTTAAAATTTATAAATAATTAGATCAATCAAAACCTACAAATGATAAAATATTTCAAACACACATCAAACATGATATTGAAATTTTTGTTGGAATGTGTTTTCTTGCCAAAACTTCTACAACATACAAAAAAATCATGCTCATAGACAACAAAATCAATTAAAATATTGCATGTTCATGTCGGGTTCACCAAAATGTAAGCATTGAAGTAGGAAAAATAAGAAAATAAAAGAATGAAAAACATTAAAAAAAAAAGAAATTAAATATAAATTCTTATTTTACCATCCCACTGCAAACCTCAAAATAATGATGTTTTACCTTGCTTGTATGTGGATGATAAATATCAAAAGCATAACAATAGACTTGATTGATGATTATTGATTTTGGATTTTGATAGAGTTGATTTACATAAAATGCGATATATAAAAATGGTGAAGAAAAGACTATATTTATAGACTTTTTCAGGAAAAATAAATTCAGAGATGAGGATAAAAGTAGACTTTAGTTAGCTAAATTGGTTGTGGAGTCAACTCAACTAATAAATAGAAAATTTCCATTTTGAATCATAAAGAGATAATAATGAATTATTTGATTTGATTAATGGATAATTGTGCACATAAAATTTTCATTTGAAGATTGAGTTGACTAGATGAAGAAGATTCTAAAATGAGATAGAGTTAACTAATCAGAGAAGAAATAGTTGACTGGAGAGATGAAAATGGAGATTATTTGAATATGGATAATTAGTTCTCATTTAATAAAATAATAAAATATTATTTAATTAAATGGATTGGAGATTATTAATAAATTGTAAATTATTAATGATTTGATAAATGGATTAAATAGATATTATTAATTAATAAATGATTTGTGATGATTAATAAATGGTTAATTAATAGATGAGATTAATTATTTAAGGAATGATATGATGATAATTAAGGTTGGTGATTAGGAAGAATACTTTAGATGTCTACAATCGGCAATTAATGTAAACCACCAAATAACAAGTCCTAGTCATATTTTAAAGAAAAGGTAGCCACCCCCTTTTATGATTGTTTTCCATTATTATGAGGCTCAAAGATTCATTTTTTACATTAACCAACACCATGTGGTTGTGATTATCATTTGGTTTTAATATTGAGTTCTATGAACCACTTTGGGGGAATTACCATCTACACATGGATGTTAGCTAGTTTCAACTAATGTAGTGAGCTATTTATAACCCCTTTCTATTCCTACGACCCTCTTTGGCTTTTTTTTCTTTTCAAAATGTGCTTTTTCCTAGGCATTATGTGTGTTTCCTACATATTTACAACTTGGTCTATGCACAAGCAATTTAGAATTGATGTCATAGGCATAAGAATTTACGACTCACCTTTTGAATGTTGTTTAGTATCTTTCATTGCTCATTCTCCCAACCTTGCTCTCTTCATTTGGTCTTGTGGATAAATGCAAAATTCATAGTGCACTCTACAACACCCACATGCTAATAACATCCCATTAATAGGCATTAAAAGCATTTGGAAGGTGAAACCACTTTTAATTTCATATATTTTGGTTCTTTATTTTGTAATCTTTCAAATTGATCTCTAAGAAACACAACATACCCATGTTAGAACCCACTTCATAATCAAGAAGGAGCAATTATTCATTTGCTAGCCTGGCCCCATATCAAAGTAACATTCCTTATCATTTCCAAAATTTGGATCAAAAGTCGGGTCCTAGTCTTTAGTGCAAACCAGTGTTCCACGAAGTTTCTTGATGGGGGAACATGGGGACGGGTTTCGGGGATGGGGGTACCAAGGGCCTATGTTTGGGGATGGTAGAGGCAACAGGAGGAGGGGTAGGAGGTGGGGGCGGCATAGGGGTTGGTTGCGCTAATATATATATAGTACTTGAAAAAATAGTTATAAAAAGATGTATAAGAATTACAATGTTGAATTTACAAATGAAACTTTGGCAAATTAATATTTATTAAATTAGTAAAACTAAAAGTAAACACTAAAAACTAAAATACTATTAATACTACTTAACAATTAACATTGAAGTTTGAACAATGAAAATGTTGAATTTGAATTTTATATTCAAGATTTCATAATGATGATCACAATGAGTACAATGATGTCAAAATAACAAAATGGAGTAAGTGAGGCCTCTAATCATCCCCAAACTCCTCATCACTAGAACTATTGGAAGTGGACACATGGTCAAGCTCCTCCAAACTAATACCAACCAACCCTGCCTATGTAACTATAACATCCTCATCAATCTGTGCTGGCTCCTTTGGCTCAACATACCACTGTGTTGTTGGATTCTCTTTGTACACATGTGTCTTGCAGTCAATGAGACATAAAACACTATGTATAGCCACACCCTTCTTTGTTCTCCTAGAGGTAAGTTTGTTCCTCTTAAGAGTGTGGATGAAGCTATAAGTAGACCAAATCCTCTCAACAATTGAAGAACTAGACATCTAAGATAGCAATCAAATGGCTAAAGTGGTAGTCAAAGAAATTGATCCATGAAAATTCCACCATAAAATTGGGTCCTCTTGTGCTATAGTTGCCATATCCATCTTGGCTACTTTAGAATAACCCCTAAGCGGAAAATTTTGTCCACTTAGTATGAATGATGCTAGCCTCTATAGGATCATACATCTTTTCAATGGCCCTAAAGAACCTTGCCTTCATCTCAACATCATGTATGGGTGTAACTCTACCAGGCCTTTGCTTGTACCACTTGGGGTTCAATGCATAAGCAACCATGTGCAAGGGACTGTTCAACTTCTCTCATCTCCAATGAATGATTGGTTGGATGTGCTCATTGTAGAATGCTAATGTGGGGTCCTCTCACATGACAACCCTCATTTGGTCAAGCGTGTTGATTGTAGAATGCTAATGTGGGGTCCTCTCGCACAACAACCCTCATTTGGTCAAGCATACTTTCAATGCACTCATACACCTCTCTAAGGTTAGGTGCATTGGCATCTCCACATCTAATCACTTGGAAGACTAGAGTAATTATGGAGACTATATATTTTGCATCACGCTAGAAAACATCACTCTTCACTACATCCTTCACTCTCTTCCCTTGCTTTGTCTTGGACTCAAGCCACTAATTGCATTCTTTTGTCATAACCATTAGTTTCCATCCTTGTTGCAACTCAAGCATTCTCTCCAAGGGAATGAAATAAGATGCATATCTAGTCTCGACATGTTTCAAGAACTCCTTAGAAAAGCTCTTAAATAGTGCAGTGAAGTTTGGTTGTTAGATAAACATCTGCACATCTCTAGCATCAATGATCATTGCTTTTATTCAATCAATATTTCCCACGTCCTTGAGTGCATTATTCATGACATGCACACAACAACGAGTCCACCAAATATGTCTATAAGTCGTCTCAATTAATTTCCCTACAACTTTGCACACATGGGTTGCATCTTTCACTACTGGACCACATTTTGTGGTCCAACTTCCTCAATAGCATCTTTGAGGGTCTGAAACTAAAATTTGACATCTTTGCAATGTCCTGAATAGTCAATTGCCTTAAGAAAATATGGGCCCTCTGTACATGTAACCATGATATTGATGAGTGGATGATGCCTCATGTCCATCTACCAATCCATGACTGTACTGCATCCACTTTGCACTCAACATTCCTTCATTTTCTCCATTAACACATTTATCTTGGAATAGTTCTTATCCAAGATTGTGGTCCTCAATTTTGTCTCCCCTAGTGGCACATATGATGGTCCTCCCTTTTCTACCATCAACATCTCCTTATAATAAGGAGATCAAGCCACATGAAATGGAATGTCATTGAAAAAGACGAATTTCCCAATGGCATTATCTATATCATCCTTCAACTACTCATTGAATAATTCACCTATTAGGTTACCACTACTGACGTCACTTGTCAACTTGTGTTTCCCCCTAGCCTCTACTACATGAGCCCTTAAAGAAGAACCTAGCATATGTGCAACTTGTCGCTGCAAAGTAGAAGTAGAATCGTGTGGCTAGCCCCGATCACCCTACAACCTATGAGATAAAGAAGCAGATACAGGGGCAACAACATCGTCTTCACCGATACCCCAAAGCTTATATATCTTAGCTCTATATTTCAGGTATGTCGGTCTCCCCAAAAGCTTACATACTTCCACACCTTTCCCTCATATATAAGGATGTGAGCATTAACTTTGGTAATGTTGCCAAAACAGTCAAGGCCACAAAAGTGGCAGTTCCACAACCTTGTGACCCTGAATATCCTAGGCTTTCTCAATAATTTTGTTGCAAATTGTTTTAAAAGAGACTTACAATCAAAAGGGCCCTTAGCATAATCTGCCAATAATGTGGAGGGGTAGTTATTGCTTTTAGTTGCACTTGCCATGGAACTAGTGGTTTGGATTTGACCATCATGGCCACCCCTCTCAGTCTCAAAATCAAATGCATAATCAGATTTAGTACTTTCATTGTGAACCTCAACCTCATCCTCACTCATGTCATGAGAACTCATTGCGACACTGCAATAAACAATATAAAATTTATAAGCTTATAATTCTAAAATTAAATTCAAACTATGCATGCAGAGGATTAAGACACATATTGTCTTTTGTTTTTGTTACTTCAGATCACATGAAGTGTGGAAGCAGAGGATACACAAATAAAAAAAACTTGCTCTTAATCTTTGTCAACCAAGGATTTCACTTTTGCTTTTCTTTCTTCAGGTCGCACAAAGTGCATAAGCAAAAGATACACAAAAGTTTCAACCTAGTTTGACAAACTTGAAAATAAAATTTAAATTTCAACGTTGAATTTTGATGACAATATGAACAATGAACATTACAATGTATCATTGAATATGCACTTACAATCATGTCTATGAAATTATAAATAAAATTAAAATTTGAAAATTAAATTGATAAAAAATTCAAAAAAAACATCGAATCCTACCTTATGCTTGAAAAATCCTTACAACTTGGTGTAGAATCCCTCTTTTTCCTCTTCTTCTTCCTCCTCACCCCTCTTGCACTTGCAACACTTCAATCACACTGTTTCACTTCTTCACTCACTCTTTTGCTCCTCAAACTAGTTGTTGAAATCAAATTGAGTAAAAATTAGGAATTTGAAGTGCTTTATAGATTTTAGGAGGCATTGGTGGAGCCCATTGGCCATTAAGGTTTGCCACTGGGCTCTATTTTTTTTTTTAAATATATATTTTTTTGTTGCTTTTAACTTGTCCACTGTGGGAGACTTTTGGACACCCCCGAGATGATCGAGGGATGCTTGGCCATCCTTAGGACGTCTTGATGTCCCTACTATCCTGACAATGTCCCTATCATCTCAATGGCAATGTCGGTGTAGTGGGGGGACATCTCCTTGGCGTCCCCATGTCCCAGGGATGTCCCTATCCCTGAAACACATGGATTTCAGGAGGGGGGGGGACACATCACCATGGTTTAGTCATGAAAACTCATTAAAGCCAACTAGGCAGTCTTTCTATGTCCCTATCCCTGAAACACATGGATTTCAGGAAGGGGGGGGGCGGGGCACATCACCATGGTTTAGTGGTGAAAACTCATTAAAGCCAACTAGGCAGTCTTACTTATGGTGTCGTGACTATCCAAAGTACAATTAGGTTGAGTGATTCCACCTTGTAGCTTGAAAATGCTCATGTGAAGTGACAATCTTCAATGATGCTAACTTAATTGCAATTGAGAGGATCCATAAACTACCCCTGCATATTGCCGTTCATGCTTTCAAGCATTGCATTGCATTTCTGTTTTGATTAAAACAAGCTTCACTCTCGTCATGTCCTACATTGAAAGTTGTATCATTTCTCCTAGCAACAATGCATTCCTTGACCCACATAAAGGAGTTTGAAGGAATTTCTGAGCCCAAAATCCCTTAAGGCACTATGTTTGGATACCTTCAAAGAGGTTGTTGTAGTACTGTTACAGAATGAATGAAGGCCTTTCTTATTGGTCAATGTGAGCCTCCTTTCTAGCTAAACTTAAAAAGAAAACTTATTAACCTAGGTCAAATTCATTTCCTTTAAAGGTGTCCATTTTTCTTTTCATATATCTACTACAATCCATGTCAATTGATAATTTCCCAAATTTAAAAAGTTACAATATTGGAGTAGCCTTAATCTCCCTCTAGCCAAGAAAGTGTGATTATGATAAAATTTTAGTAGCAAGGAACTACTATTACTTGGCTTTTCCACTCCTAGGTGGCTTATAAAATGTTGAGGAAGTTGCTTACAAGCTTTCTTTGAGGTAAGGAAGGAGTGACAAGAATTCCTAAAGTATCCGAGGGCATAATTTGCACTCTTGCAATTGATAAAGAGGATATAGAAACTGCTGAAATAAAAGCTTATGGGGTAATTCTTGCAAGAAAGTGAATGATAAAGAGTAGTGGATGGAGATTACTAGAGGGATCCTTTTAGCATTGTGATATACATAGTAATGGCAAGGCAATTTTTCTTTCAACTATAGCCACACTAGCAAATCTTGGCACCTTGGCAAGGGGTAAATGGCCATCCTTATTGCCACTATGAGGGCTTGTGTGATGCTTGGGATCTCACATTAAGGCTCATACAGATGTTTCGATCCTGACATGGACAACTTGACCTCTTGTTAATTTGCATGGTCTAGCTAGGAACCATTCTAAAACCCATCACATCAATGCTAGGATGCTCTACAACTAAGCTACCCACCCCTTGCAATTACTGGCCTCTATTAAGTTTGTAATATGGTACACTATCTTCCAATACTCCTCCCCTACTCCAATCCCCACACTCCCACATTTTGGTGCTTGGGGATCCTAGCTTTCTAGGTTTAATGGAATGCCATTTTGCATGGAAAGCCTAAGACTTGAAATTAACGTCTCCCATGTGCATGCTGGGGTATTCTGCCTCTGGCCTAACAGCCCTTTTCAGCTACGCATTCATTTTCCTATTGGAGAGTAGCATATTTTCCTCTAGCATTGCCTTTGTTAACTAGCAAAAGAGTAGCAAGAAAGGGTTATTTGTTGAGGAAATCTTTGAATTAAGTGCTGCATCAAAGATAGACTTCATGCAAGCTATATCAATCACAAATGCTATAAAGGGTAGGCAAACCAACCCATTACAAGCTCTTCAAAATAATCAATGAAAGCGATCTTCTATTGGATCCTTACTAGAGAAACTGGAAGTGGAGCAACAAGAAGGATTTAGGTAACTATGTAACAATAGACATGGTTAAGTTAAAGTAAAACAAACCTCCTATATCCTCCCAATTGAACATGCATTGGTGGGTGAATAATCCAACAGCACAGAGACAGCACTGTTGCTAGATGAAATAGAAATCAAGTGCTTCTTTCAATATTGAGTCTTGGGGTTGCTAGTGATTCACCAAAGTTTTGCTGTAAAATATGGACTTCATAAGGTTGGTATAACAGTCTTTCAGTTGAAGTGATAGAGAGGAATTGGATGGTCATGTTCTTTGTAACTGCAAACATGCCAACACATTCTTGACATGGTTAGAAACTAATTTTTTGGTCATTATGCCAGCACAAATATGGTCACATATTTTTAGATGGTCGTTGATGTAAGCTAAGCTAGACTAAATTGCAGCTAGACTAAGTCAATGTTGTCTACCCCTAACACCCAAGGCTGAAAATTACTTGAATGTTCAAGCCCTTGTGGTGGTGTGCTAGTATGTCTGTGTGCTCTACTGTCCTGCCAGTCAACTATAATTAATGTTCTGTAAATGAAAAAGACTTTCTACCACCCAAATTGGGAATGTCTACAGCAAGTATGTCACAACTGTTGACAGTAGCAGTTTTGAAATAGAAAAAAAAAAGAGATTTTAATGAATATCTAAAATAAATTTGTGACATGACAGGTAATTCCCCAGTAATTAGTGTAGGTTAATGATGTTAGGAATTTAACTATACCCCAATGGTTACCCATATTATAATGATATTTATCATCATCTTTGCACTCTCATATTTCCTTGACCTAAGCTGAAAGAATGCCTGACATGACTTTAACAGCTTCACCCTGTATAAGAATGCGTTTTCCGTCCTCTACCACTTGAAGGACCAACTTCCCACCTCTCTTTGATGCCTGATTCACAGAAGGATTGGGTAAGCTCAGACAACCACCCAAACTACGAGATATTTGAGGCATTCAATAAAAAGGCAACCATAAATACAATCTCATGTATAGGCAATTATGCATGTGCATAAAAAATAAATCAAACAGAAACTATAAAGAGAGATTGGTATCTCATTATTACTAGCTGAAATCATCCTCCATATGCTCAACTCCTATCCAAACCTATCATGAAAAGTACACGTTACCTGGTGAGCAACTAAATGGGTTTTCCCAAGCTTTGTGGCCCAATAAGGTCCCAATGCACAGTGGGCGCTACCACACACAGGATCCTGAAAGGTGAAGAAAGAATGTAATACACAAGATTGATTCCAAGAGACTAGAAAAGGAATCAATTTCACAATTTTTCATGCCAAATGCTGACGAGTAAGATAGTTATCACATAAATACAAGAGTTTGTTATGAGAGTAGACTCATCCTATCCTTAGGATCAAAGCAAAATGAAGATCTCTCGAATCTCACAGGAAATTTATGTCAAATTTTAATTCAATGTTGGGAATTATTTTTCTTTTTCACAGCATTTCATCATCTTATGAATGAAGCAGCATTTTTTAATTCAAAATGTATGCTAAGGAACCAATGGTACTTATTGTATCTATCATTATTTGCTCTTTTAGTTATTCATCAAATAAGGATTTATTATAGAATATGCAATATGAATTAAAATTTGACATAAATTTCCTGTACAGAAGATTTTTCTATTAGTGCCTTACAAATAATTTTTCAAATTTTCAAAATAAACAACATTTGTATGAGAAGAACATTCCATTTCACCTTGTAACTTCAAATTCCCTACCTCATTAACGCCACATTTTGGACAGAAATAACGTGAGTAAAAGTCAAATCCAGATTGCTGGGGAGCAAGCCCTGTTACAATGACCCCTCTGGCACTGCATTTATGAATTTCATCAAATTGAGGCTGTAGGCTTTCAACTTGTTCTCCTGAAGCAAGTTCAATCTTTAAAAACAGATAACATCAACCACCACAATAAATAATCTTCTTGCCATGAAAACATTGAATATTCATGCTACTACCATACACATATTGCTTAGACAATTGCATTTGTATTAAGCATTAAAAATTAAAATTCATGCTACTACCATACACATATTGCCTTAGACAATTGCATTTGTATTAAGCATTAAAAATTAATAAAAAAATGCATGAAGCAGAACTGTAACAGTACTGATTGCAACTTAGGTCCCTTAGTCCTTGTACCTAAAAATTTTGGGTTATCGATGCTGAGCAAAATGATTGAAGTAGTCATTTTGTGTTGTCTTCTACTGATGCAAAGGTAATCTTGTATGTATTCCTTAAATCTGTACATTTCAAATTTGATCTAGATGACAGAAAACAATATGCAAAATGAAAATTACCATGGCTTCACGAAAGTTGTAACCTCATGCAGCTTTCATCTGGGTGACAGAGCTTCATTCAAAATTTTGAAATGAAAATTTAAGACCATCCTGAAAAATTGTGCCAAGCTTTGCGTGTTTCCCTAATCAAATATTTATAAAGTATGAATTACAAACTGAGAAACAATTGCTCTTGGGTACCATGTGTCAAAGATAGTGAAATTATTAATAAGAAAAATCTCAAGATAGCTTGGTATGGGAATGGAAAGCAATTGACATTTCATATCTCCTTGAAGATCTATTATTGGATGAAATTGATGAAAAGATTACAGATCTGGAGCTCCTCAGACTTGCAGGCTTTCTCTAGTAAGATTTTCTATTAGCTTCTCCAACATAGCCTTGACCTTGTAAGAATTATTAAAGAAAACAAGGACTCAAGTAGAGAGAGACAACAGAAATCATTGCTATCCTTAAGAAAGTATTAATCAAAGCTTGAATCCTAGAACTGCCAAACCTGAAAAACCATTCACAGACCATACAGATGCTAGCAGGCACACAATAATGGTAATACTTTCCTAGGAGGATAAATAATACTGCAAGAAAGTAACAAATGGGAAGTGCTAAAAGGGATGCCTTCTGTTTGACCAAGAATTATTTGTAACGATCCATTAATAAAGTATTAATCAAAGCTTGAATCCTAGAACTACCAAAACCCGAAAAACCATTCACAGACCATACAGATGCTAGCATCACACAATAATGGTAATACTTTCCTAGGAGGATAAATAATACCATAAGACAGTAACAAAATGGACAATGCTAAAATGGGATGCCCTCTGTTTGACCAGGAATTATTTGTAGTGATCCATACAATCAAAATTTTAATAGGCTACAAACCATCACTATACTTACCTTCAAAGGAGAAATACCTAGCAAACAATATAGATGGTCCTTAATTTTTGACAAATACAAACCGACATTCTATTTACTCTCCTATCTGATAAAATGAAAACTTGAAAAAATGAACATAATTAATAATGCATACGAGATAAAGGTATTGTTGTGACCTTTTCACACATCGCCCCATTCAAAATGGGGACCCCCTATTTTTGCTCCATTCGGGTCTTTTGGCTTGGGTTTTTTGGTTTGTCTCTCTCTGTTTGTTCTTTTCGTCTGGTGATGTACTTACCATTTGACCTAGATTTGAATTTTGGCTAAGTCTGGAGGGCTTTTTGATGAATTAGGGTTTACATTCTTTAGACAACTTTGAGGTCAAATTGAGTTGGCTAATCAATTTCTGAGCTTAGCACTACTGATAAGATACTTTGAGTAGGCTCTCTCTGAATTTTCACTAAATTCTAACAATTTTCTATTTTTAGTAAGTGTCAATTTGGGGTTTGTTTTCTTGAGATTTTCAATTTTTGACAACTGCATTGCACTTCGAATGCTGCAAGCTGCCTGCTTACAAAATTTGAGCTGAAACGGACAACGTGCTATTTTTAGCAGTTTTGCCTTCGAGGGCTATTTTTTAGGGTTTGCATGCAAGATTTCTCAGCGCATGTCTGCATAATCTTTTTGGGTTTTCCGAGAGCTTCGCAATGAGGTAACATGCAAGCGAAGTCGGTCACTTTTTAGGAACTTGCTATTTTTAGCCAGTGCTCGTATGTTGATGATTTTTCTGGGTTTGTCTAGGTTTTTCAAGATCTCTCGGGCAGTGTGACATGCAAACTCATCCGACAGCTGGTTGGTCACTTTTTCAAGCATTTACTATTTTTAGCAGGTCCACTCTAGCAGCTTCCCAACACTTCAAAATCACGAACCTGTTGACATGCAACAGAAATGGAGTTAAATAGAGCTCATTCGAGGCACATGCAAGACAAATTAGGGTTTCGAGCTTCGGGACCCAAAATGAGAGGTCAAATGCCAAAATTTCCAAAAACTAAGGTATCCCATCGTGATCAACATCTTTCAAGGAGTCCGCTGGTAAAATTTGAAGACAATCGGAGCACTTACTATTTATAGTAAGCCACTTCTTAAATAGGCTATAAATAGCAAGTCAGCATTAGGCGCCAGTGTGAACAGGCAAGTCTACCGATGAGGATCACAACCTTCAAATTTCAAGTCAAATGGAGATGTGGAAGTCACAGAATCAAGCAGTTACTATAAATAGTAAAGCACCTCCAGAAACATGCCAAAAATAGCAGGTCAGCACGAGGCATCAGTATGAGAAGGTCAAGGAAGTGATGAAGACCCCATGGCGCGAATTTCAAGTCAAATAGAGTTGCAAAGATTCAAAAAAGCAAGCACTTACTATTTTTAGCAGGCCTGAGTAGAGGAATTAGGGTTTCCTAAAATCTAGGGCAAAACACGACAGTCATGCAGAAGCAGCATCCAGCCATGATCAACATCCTTCAGGCAATCAACACAAAATTTGAACGCATTCTGAGCAATTACTATTTTTAGCAAGTTGCTAAAAATCGCAGGTATAGACAGGCATCAGGCGCCAGCAATTCATCACATCACGAGGTTCCAGATAAAGCAAAAAAATCAAGCCTTTTGGAGCCAAAAATCAGTTCAAAAGGCAAAGTTTGAGAAACTTTCTAAAAATAGAAAGTTAGGGCAAGCCAGTGGCGACGTGAATAAACCACTTCAAGTTGGGCGAAAGCCATGAAAATCACTAAATCTGAGAAATTTTGAAGTCCAACATGTGAAATGCGCCCTAGCTACCTGGAGATGATAAAAAATGTTTCTAAGTCTGACAAAAGTGGATGTAGGCCATGGTAAATGCGCCCTTCAAATGTGAGAGGACTTGAAATTTTTTCTAAGTCATAAAACTTGAAGTCCACCCTCTCATATGCCCCCTGACTCACTCAGCTGGTGGTGAAAAGTTTCTAAGTGTTGCAAATTTGAAGTAGGACACCTCATTTGCACCTAAGGAGAAGGCACTTGAAAATTTTCTAAGGCATTTGAAATTTGAAGTAGGCATGGTCATATGCGCCCTTGGAGTTGAAAGTTGTTGAAATTTTTCTAAGTATGTGAAACTTGAAGCTCCCCATGTGAAATGCACCTCGCCTTGCATAAAGACTTGAAAAAGTTTCTAACTCCCCAAAATTTGAAGTAGAGACTCCCATATGCGCCTTGAAGAAGGGGGGGTGATGAAATTTAAATGGAAGCATAACCCTTCATTAGCGCCTAAAGTAAAGAGGAGAAATTGGAAAATTTTCTAAGTGATTCAAATTTAAAGCTCATTCTCCTATATGCGCCTTGATTGGGAGGATGCCTTGAGAAACGCCTAAGGCAATGAAACTTGGAGTAGAGACCCTCATTTGCGCCTTGAGCTTGAAAGAGGAGAACTTAAAATTTTCTAAGGCAAGTGTTAGAAGGTGAAAGCTTGAGGGGCTGAATGCGCCTTAGCTAGAAAGGGGAGATTGGAAAAGTTTCTAAGGATGGAAAATAGAAGAAGGACCCCTCACTTGCGCCTTGAAGCTATTATCCTCATATGCGCCCAGCCTAGGGAGGGGCTATTCAAATGTTGTAAACTCAAAGCACACACCCTCATATGCGCCCAAAGGAGAAGTGGGACATGAAAATTCACTAAGGTGTTAAAACTTGAAGTAGCCCCCCTTTGATGCGCCTTGGCTGGAGAAAGCTGAGTAAGAAGTTGACTAAGTATTGGCAATTGAAAGGAAGACCTCCAAAATGCGCCCTTGAAAGCAACATAAAGAGAGGCATGTGAAATTTTTTCTAATTGTTAAAAAGTGAAAGTAGAGGTGGTCAAATGCGCCTTGGCTTGGAAGAGAAGCTAGAAATTTTTCTAAGTGTACAAAATTGAAAGTTGAGAGCTCTAAATGCGCCCTTCAAAAGGATGAGTTTAAAATTGTTCTAAGGCTTGATCAAATTGAAAACACAAGACTCTAAGTGCGCCATTGAGGAGAAAGTGATTAAAAACTTCTAAGGCGTGTGAAATAAAAGCTTAGACCCCCAAGTGCACCTAACATTGAGAGGGGAATATTAATATTTTTTAAGCTTGGAGAAGAGTTGAAAATTATTTTATTAAAAGCTGGAGAAGTCATTTGCGCTTGGAATGAAAAATCAAATGGAGATTTTTGTAAGATTGAAGGCACTTAAAATTTTCCTAAGGTGTTTGAAGTAAAATTAAATTTTCCCATGCTGGAGAAATAAAATAAAATGTGATCAAAATTATTTTCCAAAGTTTTAAGAATAAAAATTAAATGTCCCCCCTTTTGGGTTAGACACATGGAATTTTGAAGTTGTGAAATATTTAAGTGAAAAAAAAAATGTTATGGAGGGGAAATAATTACGCCTTGTGATTTTAAATGCTGGAGATTGTGATTACTAATGCTTGAAGATAGAAATATAATTTTTGGAAGGCGCTGGCAAAGGAAATAAAATTTTCTCAAGAGAAATAAAAGGCGTTGAGATTAAATTTTGATAAAAAATACGCCATCATTTAAAGATGAGATAATTTTTTATGCCAGAGTTAATAAATTTCGCAAAATTACTTCAATCAACTGAAAATAACTGGCAGTCGAGGAGGGAAATTTTAAATTTGAACGAGGAAAGAATCTCTAATAATAGCAAATTTCTATGACGAATCTATGACAATTGAGAATATTCTCTCCCAAGTTAGAAAATTTCTAAGTGATGGGGAAGTGAATTAATGGCGACTATTAAACTGGGCGCTTGCTTTCAGTTATAAAAACTCTAAAGTTATTCATTTTTCTTCATAGAGTTGCAGAGTTGAAAATTGTGCTGAGGCTGAAAGTGATTGTTGAGTGAGTGAGAAATTTTTGAGTTGAATTATTTTTCTAAGTTGCTGAAGTTGAGAGTGTTGAGTGCTGAGAAGAAGTAAATTCCGAGTAAGAGTGCTGAGCTTGATTTTTCGAAGTGCTGGAAGTACTATTGCTGCAAGTTGCTGAAGCTTGAAGTTTTAATTTTGGTGTTATAATTCTCGAGGTTTGGAGTTGACGTTTTAATGCTGAAGTTATTTTTATTATTTTTGAAGCCAACTCCACTTGCTAGCCATCTCACGATAATTTTATTTTCCAAGTTAGAATTATAATGCTTGATATTTTATTTTGTAGATGGCTGAAACTAGAAGAGGAGATGCTGCTGGAACAAGCAAGGCTACAGCTAGAGCTGGGAACGCTGAAGCTGGCAAAGAAAATGCTTCCAGGCAGGCGATAATCAAACAGCTGAATAAATCATTTATTTTGGAATCGAAGTTTGTGTCGAAGCTAGGAGGTTTGACTGATACAAATCTTGGTTCTTTCAACCTCGAAGCCTTCAAGAGAAGAACTTATGGGCAGGGTGGTTATCCTCCATCGGTGACTTCACACAACATTGTGAGAAGCAGGTTGTATGCAGCTATTGGTTTTCCACCAGCAGTTCGATGTTCAAAGTTGATAATGGAATGTGCGAACTACTACAGTTCAGACCACTGGACAATTGTTTCTCCAGATGGCATGTTGTTGGCCAACTTCGCACCTGAGGCCATTGGAGAAGCGTTTGGGATTCCAGCAGCGGACAAAATGTTGTACAAGTCCAAGGAGAGGGCTGACAAAATGTATGCTTCGTCCTTTGATAAGTGTGCTAAGAGGATCAACACGACATGGATGAGGAAGCCAAAGCCTCCTGGCGCCAAGTTGCCAAAACAGATTATTTCAGAGGAGCTGAAGTAGGAATACTGTGATTTGATCATGATGCTCAGTCGGGTGAATGGGAGCCCACAGGCGTATGCTTTTGAGCCGTGGATGTTCTTCTACATCAGCGTGGTGTTGGAGGGAAAAGAATATGTGGATTGGGCGCAGATGATCAACGACAACATTGATGAACAATTCAGAAACCTGAGGAGAACAAAAACATTTTACATGAACTCGTATGTTATTTATATGCTAGCTTGAATGACAAAATATATGGGGCTAACATACCAGAAGCCGATTGGCTGTGGTCCTGGTCAATTCAAAATTCATGAAGCCTACAGGCAGTTACATCTGACGAGTACCTCCCACTTCAAAAGAGTGAACGATGCCTTCACTATGCATATCACAAGGACTCTTCAATGAAGAACGCAACAAAGGATATCCAAGGAAGCACAAGAGCTGATTGAAGAGTACGGGTTTTGGTTTATCCAATTCCCGAAGTTCACTTATATAAGGCTGCAGGGATTCCATTCCTATACCTACCGACTGCCGAGATATCCCACAGATAGAATGGTGATGCTAGAAGTGTCTAGGCAACTCATGGCCTATGAAAAAATCATAAGGAAGAGAAAGAAAGGAGGATTGCACTTTCCTATTGTTATGGGAAATTCGCTTGAGGAGTGCCCTTCTTTGCAAGCAGCAAAGGAAGCGGAGGATGAATTGGAATTCTACTACTTCACTCTACATACCAGTCGGCAAGATTTTGATCCTCGGAGGAAGATTGGAACTGTGCAAGGTGAAGAATATAGGCACAAGGCTCATTTAGAGGATTTTTGGGCAAATGCAGGGGATGAAGCTGAAATCAGAAGAAGCATGTTCTCTAGATTGCCTCTGTAGTTGATCAGAGAGTGTGAGGTGGTTCAGGTTCCAGATCAAGTAGATGAAGATGCAAGACTTACTCACCCGGATTATGAATCAATAAAGGACACCCCCAATCCCACCACCTGATTGGGCGGAGCCAGAAATCATAGATTTAGACACTTTGTCTATGCATGTCTTGACTTTCACAAGGAGATGGGTAGATGGGCATGTTCACAGGCTAAAGAGAATATCAATTGCCCTCACGTACAATCTCATGGGCAATCGAAGGCCACCAATTTCAGTGAGGAAGAGGAAGCAAATCGCCCAAGCTGCAGAGCCACAACAGGAGGAGGAACCAATCTAGCCCGAGCCTTAGAGGACAAAGGAGACATCGCCTACACAGTTGTTGGCTCAATCCTCCAATGTACATGAAGTTTCAATGTTTGCAAATCAGAGGATTGGAGAGAATGAAGAGCAAGAAATTGGAGAAGTCAACCAACCCTTGTTTAGAGAGCTTGATAGTTAGAGCGCCAATGATCCTGAGAGTGCCAACCAGCCAGATGAAGGTGAAGAAACGGAAACAGACATTCGCTTGGATTGTGCACTCGAGGCAACCTTTGAGGATGAAGACCTTGTGCAACCTGAAGTTCAAGACCTTGTGCAACCTGAAGTTCAAGGTCTTGAAGAGGATAGTCAACATATGGAAACAAATGAGCCTCAACCAAATGTTGCTGAAGAGGAAGTTCATGGAGTAGAAGCAACAGAGGAGCAACCGCTTATTTTTTGTAACGCTCAGCAAAATGTCCCAAATTGGCTCACAAGTGCAATAAGGAGAGATTAGGAGGACGACACTGACCCAACAATTGAGATGGAAGAGCTCCTTAACAGGATAGGTGGGTCACCTAAAAGGAAGAGAGCTAGGAAGTACTCCAGGATGGAAACAAATGAGGCCGGTTCTCATACTCTCCATGTTGTAGTTCCAAGGGAAGAGTGTGATCTAGGTGATGTAATGCCTGAGAATTACATGGTCACTACAATTGAATTGGGGCGTCCTACTGGAACACAAGTTATTGAGGAGGCTGAAAACTCCTTCTAGGCGCTAAAAGATAGGCTGCTTCAAAAAGGAGAGAAGTATAAGAGGCTGAAAAGAGAACATAAGGCGTTGGTTGGGTATGTGCAGCATTTAGCACGTCCATGTGCTCAGGAGAACCCAACGGTGGAACTTCCAGCTGAGCTTCCATGAGAGTTGATCAGCGGGTTTGAAGAGATGAAGAAGGCCATTAAGGAGGGAGACAAGTGGGTTGGCGGTGTTCATACTGAAGTTGAGAAATTCATTGTAGATCTTGTCTCCTCTTTTCAGCATGCTTCCAGTATCCTCTCTCGTTTGGAGAACATTGAGCAGGCTTGGAATGATACTCATATATTTCAAGATAAGACTATTCCACGCCTGGCTGCTCTAATGCGCATACCAATGCAGACTTTGGTTGAGGAGGAGGTGATTCAAGCAGGTGATAGATATGATTTTCCTGGCTGGTATTCTGTTGCATTCACTGGTCAAGGTTTCTTCGACATGGCAAAGACGGAGTCAGCCAAGATCAGGAAGGCTATGGGAAATATTCATGAGGGCATCCTCAATACATTGGAGGCATTATTCACCAGAAGACTAACTCTCGAGGAGGTGGAAGTAGATGGATTGAAGGGAAGATTGCAGCCATTCTTATCGGAGATGAGGGTTTTTGCTTAGATAGACTTTGAAAATATCTCCACGTTCTCAGCCATTATGCAGAGCACGTAGGAATCCATTGAGACTTGGAGAAAGTCTTGTGTCCAGCAGGAACAAACGATTGCTATACTCGAGTATCAGCTCAATCTTACTCCGGTGATCTCTGAGCAGGAAGTTGATGCAGTGCTAGCCAGATTTGTTGTTTACGCGGTCAGAGAGAAGCATAATGGAAACAGAGTCCTGGACGAGAATCTTTTGGAAGGATAGTGGGCATTAATTGCCCATAGTGGTCAAAGGAGGAATCTGCTATTTTTGTGCTCATTAATTGCGCCACTCCTCCACCTGCTGGCAATTTTTAGGGCAGAATCTAGTCTAGGGTTGAAATGGCTTGATCTGAGCCGTCCATTGTAATTTGATCTAGACCATCCATTGAGATTGGCCAGCTATATAAAGGGGACTCCCCTCATTTGTACATTTTATTAGATCAGACTAGAGAGTAGACATTCTGATAGAGCTTAGTTAGATAGTTTAGAGTTAGGATAGTTTCATTGCATGGCATTGTTTGAAGGAGAAGGAAAGTTCTCCCTTTGAGAATTTTGTAAGGAATTGTTATGAAGACTATCATAATAAAAGAGTTTCATTGATTGGTGAATTTGTCTTTTGTTATGAGCAGTTAGTGAGGTTTCTTCACCCTTCGACTTCAAGTAGGACATAAGTTAGAGTAATTTTCATGCAAGTAGTTAATTGTGGGTGGTTGTGTTTGATTTAAGTGAGCTTCTTTAGTCCATACCACTAACAAACTTACTGATGGTAAGGTAAGTTTGTCCTATGTGGTCAACTGGAATTCTTTTCAGACTTAACTTCGATCGTGATTCGCATGTGTGTATGCATCGTCTTGATGGTATTTGCATTGCTAAGTCATGATTTGAACACCTTTCGTTGCTCCTTTGAAGATTGCACCAACCTTGTTGAAGTTGTCCAATGAGAGGCAAGACAAAGTTCGGTTGAAGGCCATTGATGTCAAGCTCAACGCCTCTTGCATTTAGACTAGGACATAAATTTTCTAATCTCTGTAGCCATTCAATTCAGTATACTATGGTTAGTTTTAGGAAAATTCATACATCATTGCCAAATCATTCGCAACGCATAAAAAAAAAATCCCCTTCCAATAGTTAACCCGTTGTTAAACTGCAAACTTTTTGAACAATTGTGTAAGTCCCCTCGTGTAAACAGCATATCACAACGAACCTACTGAGGGTATTCCAAAGCATTTCGGAACCTTGGAGTTGAACGTGCGATCTTTCTTGCAATCTTAGCGCACGAAATTCTTTGATCAAGAGAGAATGGAGTAGCCTTCGGATTACTTTGTTTTGCTGATTGGTGCAGTCATAAAAATCACATCAACAGGTATTTGCACATGAATTTATTACATAAGTAGACCCGAAATGGTCAGCCAAGGATCTAAGTCGATCCAACTCGATCATTCTCCTTTCCTTGTCTAGACAAAATCTATTTAAAAACCAAACAATTGCCAAGAGGAACACAATAGTCAACTAACTTTTATAACCACTTGAAGCTAACAAACAATTAATACATAGTTGAATAAACCATATTATCAAAACATAACAATAGGCATTGTAAGCTAATTACATCATCCCCCTCTCAAAAGAAAAAGTCATCTTCTAGATGACAAAGAAACAAGTAAGTATCAAGTAACATTAGGGAAGAGTTTCCAAACTAATGATGATATTGTACATAGATGAAAAACTCGCCAAAAACTCATGAGTTTTTTGCATCGCCGAGTTTTTGAGCCATTTACTCATCAGAAAAACTCACTGAGTTTTTGTGAAAAACGGCGAGTTTTTCACAAAAACTCGTCCGCTTACCAAAAAGACTCCCACGGCCAAAATAAAGGCAATTTTGATTCATTTTTTTCCTCCATTAGCTGCTCTTCTTAAAAAAAACACTCTCCCAACCATTTTGCACCTATTTACAGCAATTTTGCATCGAGGAGACGAGATTTGAAGGGGATTTTCATCGAGTTTCAAAGGCAAATCGAATTTCTAGGTAGGTTTTTTGATTTTTCTTATTCTTTCCTTTTTTCTTTCCTTCATTTTTGTTGATTCTATGTTTAAAAAACATCATGAATGTAGTATCAAAGGATTTAAATACATTTATATTGATCAAAACAAGATTTAGATTCATCAAAACAAGATTTTTTGACATATTTTTCTATTTTTTTACATATATTTCTAATTTTTTCATTTTTTTTTCAAACCCTAGTTATTTTTTTAATTTGAATCCTCTTTTTTGTTGAAGAACATGTTTAGAATATTAGATTAGTTTAATTTTTTACTAATTTAAAGTAATTTTCTGATTTTTTCATTGTTTTCACATTGCTTTTCAAACCCTATGTAAATGTAAACAAATTTAATGGCAAGAATGAGAGATTTAAGGGTTTTATAAAGTTCTTAGTTTCAGAAATCTACAAAAGCTAAGACACAGATTTTTGACTTCCAGGAAAACACAGAATTTCGACCTCCAGATTTAAAATTTTAATGTCCTGAATGCAGAACATTATCTGATTTCTATATCTGCATATCTAGAGAGGTTCCGCCATAAATATCTGAAGAGATCATGTCTCTAAGAGACACGTCTCATGAGAGGACGTGTCTCCACAAGTGGAGACACGTCCACTCATGGGACGTGTTTCTTCAAATCACGAGTTTTAAGATCTACACAGTTTAAAGGTTTGATTAGTATAACACAAATATACTAAGTGGCGGATGAAACATATAAACTCCGATTCAAATCAAATATAATTCGGGTTTTATATTAATACTCACAAATTCGATTGAAATGATTTCCAAAGATGTGAAGATAAACTCGAATCAAATATGAAAGACGATGATGCTTGCAGCAATCGTCCTTCATATCTGACCGACGCTATCATTCACTAACACCCTAGTTATTATTACTTTTTTTAGTCCATTTTTTTTGAAGAAAATGTTTAAAATATTAGATTATATTAGATTTTTACTAATTTAACGTAATCTATTTTGATTTAATCTAATTTAAATTGTTTTTAAATTTTCTATTAAAAAACTAACAAGTTGTGCTTTCACTTTGTGTGTGTAGGTTAATTGATAATGGAAAATAGAGAAGCTTCTGCATCTGTTTCAGCCTTAGGCTTTGCCCCATCCGTGTCCCCACCATCATTTGTAGGCACTTGTCCTCCAGGAGCTAGAGATCTTGCTTGGGAATATGCTTATCAAGGACCTGAACCTGACTCATTTTTTTGCATTAAATGCAAAAAAGTATTATGTGCAGGCATAAACTGCCTCAAATACCACCTTGCAGGCATCACTTGTCATGATGCTAAGCCTTGTCCTAACACCACAGAAGAAATAAAAAAACAAATGAATGCCATTCTTACAGCCGCAGAAGAAAAAAAAATGCAAAAAGAGAGGGAAAAGAGAGGGAAAAGGTAGCAATGCAAGCAGCCATAGCTTCTTCTCAAGGTGCTCCAGTCAACCTTGAATTAGATGATGATGTAGTTCAGGGCATAATGGGCTCTCTTCATGGTCCATGTATACGAAGGCAACCCACCACCACCACAAGCCTTTCATCTACCTCTAGTAGAGCACTAGGATCAACACCTACACGCATGCATGTTTTTTTGTGCCTAGAAACACACCTGGAGCATAACCTTCCTTAGAGGCAACTGGGTGGAATAAGGAAATGTATGAGCAGGCAAACATTGTTTGCGCGGATTTTTGGTATTTCAACAACATCCCTTTCAATGTGGCAAGTTCTCCTTATTGGCACAACTTGGCTATCGCATTGACAGATGCAGGAAAAGGCTACAAGGCGCCTTCCCGCATAGACTTGAGTGGTAGGTTAGTTAAACTTAATTTAAGTTTTTTTATAAATTTATGTTCTTTAATTTATAGCAATTTATGATGTATTTAAGCTATTTTTTATTTACAAATTAAAATTGTGTACTTAATTTCACTTTGTACTTGTAGGTTGCTTAATAATGCAACTAAAAGGGCAAGGGCAGCAGTAGCAGAACAAAGAGAATAATGGAAAAAATATGGCTGTACTATTCTTTCTAATGGGTGGATGGATGGTAAAAACCGCACAATCATTGATTTTTTGGTAGCTTGCAAAAATGAGGTGGTATTTTTGAAATCAGTGGATGCCTCCAACATAGTGAAAAATGCAAAAAAATTGGCTCAAATGTTGGGGCAAGTTTGCATGGAGGTTGGAATTGAAAATGTGGTGCAAATCATAACTAACAATGCAGCAGAATATGTGGCAGTAGGTAGAATCCTCCAAGATAAACACCACACAATTTTTTTGGACACCTAGTGCTGCACATGTCCTTGACCTTCTTTTAGAGGGCATAGGCAAACTAGATTGGATCACAGTGATTGTAGAGGATGCAAGGAGGATCACTAAATTTATTTACAATCACCCTTGGGTTCTTCACTTGATGAGGGATTGCACCCAAAGGAAAGAGTTGGTGAGATCCGATGTGACAAGGTTTGCAACGATTTTCTTAACATTGCAAAGCATTCTTGGTTCACTGACGGCTTTGAAACAAATGTTTGTGAGTCAAACATGGCTAGACTCAACTTATTCGAAGAAGCCGAAAGGACAAAGGGTTGCACGCATTGTCTTCGACAACCTATTTGCACAAAGAGCTACAGAGATTGTGAAGGTAACTTCAAAACTTCGAATTTAAATTCAAATGGAATATATTTTTTTTAATGTCTTTCATTGTAAATTTGTAACTCTAATCTTTTTGCATTTTTATATTGTAGGTGTCGTAGCCCTTGGTTAGTGTTCTCCGCTTGGTAGATGGGGATAAAACCCCAATGGATATCTTTATGAGGCCATGGATAGGGCCAAGGAGGCTATAAGAAATTATTATAAGGGAGACAACCTCAAATTTGATCCCATTTGGGAGATTATTGACAGGAGGTGGAACCATCAACTCCACCAATCCATCCATGTAGTAGGGTACTTCTCGAACCCCCATTTCTTCCATTCAGGCACCTACTCAGCTCCTACTAGAGAGGTTATGGAGGGCCTCACTACTTACATTCAGAGGACGACACCCCAACCTAAGGTGGCAAAACTCATTGTTAATGAATTGAAAAATTATAAGGAAAAAAGGGGTGCACTCTTTTCTTCAGACATGACAAAGAGAGCAATAAACAATCAATCACTAGGTATAAAATTTGAAATTTACAAGTTACAAGTTACAACTATTGATAATTTGATCAAATATGTTTTGAACTTTTGACTTTCCTTTCTAAGTTTCTAACTCTTAATTTTTTTTTGTAGATGTTTGGTGGACAAATTGGGGTGGTAATAGCTAATAGGTTCTATCTTCTTGGCCATTCGTTGTCAAAATCATTTCACAGGTCCTATAATGTCCTGCACGGTCCATTGACCCATTGCCTATCAATTTATGCAACTTTTGCGTTTCAATATTAGGATTCATTGAGAGTCACCATCCTATTTTGGTACAACGTCAATGCCTAGAATTGACTTATCAAGGGGTTTTGATTCAAATGCTCCAGTGTTTCACTAGCACTCTCAGCCAAGTGGAATCCTCAACTCCTACCTCAATGTTCTATATAGAATTACCTTCAATTTCTTTCTTATATGCCTTTGCCCTAGGAGTTTTAGGTTCACATCAACAACCATTCAATGCTTCATATGTTATTGTTATAGGTTTTGGATATCAAGTCTTTATGTTCTATTTCCCATTCTTCTTCTTTTACTAGCTTTTCTACCTGGTCGAAAAGATAAATCCATGATTCATTTGTAAATTTCTTGCTATCTCTTGCCACTCACTTGTATAGTTTCTTATGGTGGGAGTGTTTTTGTTTTACCAATTGAGGCTTTGAATTTGGCTTACACTTCGATTCCAACTACATTCTTTGGAAGAGCTCCGACTTGGGAATTGTACAGTTGCATTTTCTTCAAGTGCCTCTCACAATCTTCTCTTTCATTCTCTTTGCTCTGCAATCCTTACTAGTCGATTGATCTCTTGGTCTTGACCATCTTATGGTCTCTTTCTGCCTTTATTGTGGTCCATGGGCATGAATCTCTCAAATGTGACCTAATTTATTTTAAGAAAATGGTGCCTATGTTTACTCTCTTTTCAAATAAAATGAATACTTGAAATAATGAACAAAATTAATAAGCATACTAGATAAAGGAGTAAAAGTATATCTTTATTCACACATGAATTTATTGTAGAAGTATACCTGAGATGGTCAGCCAAGGATCAAAGTCGATCCAACAAGATCATCCTCCTTTCCTTGACAATATAAAATTTATTTAAAGACCTTGATAGTTACCAAGAGGAACACAACAGTCAACTGATTCTTATAACCACCTAAAGGTGACAAACAATTAATACATAGTTAGATAAACCATTTATCAAAACATAACAATAGGCATTATACACTAACTACACATACCAAGGAAAGTGAAGGTTGTAGTAGATGGTCTATTTCAAGTCTACTCAATCGTCATAATGAAAGGCGATTCAACGGAATAAAGAAAAAACTAATGGTAGAAAATTCCAATACATCACCAAACTCCTTTAGTAAAATGACTTTCTAACAAGATGTACATTAGAAGACAACATCTCATATCACATAAATCTAGTAGAAGCATAGCTCCGAGACTCGCCGCGAGTCCCCTGGACGCGGCGAGTCCCGCGCTGAGCGGCCCTGGCCGCGTCTTGGGTGCGAGTACGCGGGCGCTGCCGCGTCCAGGTCTGGACGCGCCAGATGCGCCAGATGCGCCAGGTGCGCCGGACGCGGCGAGTCCCGACTGTGGGACGTGTCATGTACCGTTGTGGCATACAAAACAAATTAAAACATAACTTTTTTTAATTTGTTTTTTGATTTATATCTTCTATTTCGCCCTAAAAGGGCCCTCATTTCATTCATTGGCAAAATAGGAGAGAAGAGAGAGTTGTGAAGAAAAATAGGAGGAGAAGAGAGGGCAACCAGCAAGTTGTTGAAGACAAATCCAGGGGCATATATCATTTGGGGAGCTTCATACCAGCAAGGAGGTGCATTGAGAGCTCATTACCAGTGATTGGGAGGAGTTTGTATTGCATTCCAAGCTAAATCTAAGAGGTAAGTTCGATTTTAATTGATTTTTTTGTGTTTTTTTAACAAATAATTCATTGTAATTTGTAAAATCACTATTCTTTTGAGTTTGCATATTTTTTTTACAAACCCTACTTGCAACTTAAATAATTTTAGAAACCCTATTTTGTGCAGCCACATTCATTTGCAAATCATACCATATTATTATTTTCACAATGTCTCATACCCCAGTCAGAAAAGACCCTGCTTGGAAACATGCTGAAATCTTTCCCGGAATGAAAAAAGGAGACGCCAAATGTTTCTATTGCAAAACAATATATCATGGAGGCATAAATCGATTAAAATATCATCTTGCACGCATACCCGCCCATGATGCAGTGGGTTGCCCTGTAGCACCTCCTGAGGTTGTTCGTGAAGTGCAGGTGCAATTAGAAACTTTTGAAATGCAAAAAGAAATGAAAAAGAAACAGAAGCAGGAGTTGCTGAGTGTTGGAGTTGGACAGGGACTTGGTGCTGTTGGAGATGCTTCTTCCATGCCTCCATACCGTCCTAGTGCTAGTGCTTGTGGTAGCTGCTTCTGTCATCACAATGCTTATATGCCTCTTAGTGCGCGCTGCTACTGCTGGTGGTAGTGGCAAGCATTGGCCTAGAGTTCGTAAATCTAGGGTGGACTCATATTTTGTACCACGCACTACCCCTGGTTCCCAACCGTCGCTTGAGAGCATGGGTTGGAACAAGGACGCACATGATGCAGCCAAAAAGGCAATTGCAGCTTTGGTACTATTGCACCATTCCCTTCCATGTAGCCAGGTAATTTTTTTCGTTTAATTGTTTTAAAATTTATATTTAAATTTTAGAATCTAGATGTATCTCATTATCTCATTATCGAATTCAAATTTTACAATACTTATGTAACTTATCAATTTATTTATTACATGTTATAGGTCACCTTTCTGGCAAAACATGGTTGATGCGATAACCATATGTGGGGCGGGGTTCAAAGCCCCTAGTGAAGATGAATTAAAGGGCCCACTTTTGACTCAAACGGTGGCAGATGTGAAAGCACAATTAGAGGAGCAGCGCAAGCAATGGAGCATGATTGGTTGCACCATCATGACTGATGGTTGGACTGATAAGAGAAATAGGACGTTGCTTAATTTCCTAGTTTCCTCCGGAGGTAATTGTACTTCCTTCAATGCATTGGAATTTGAATTTTATTTAGTAAATCACATAATTTAATATGGCTGATTTATGTTTTTTAATTTATTGAATAATTGGTTTTGCTTATTTTTTCAGGTGACACCGTCTTCATTAAGTCCATTGATGCTTCTGCCCAAATCAAAAATGCCACATACTGTGTGAGGCTATAGAGGAGGTGATAGCTGATGTGGGGGAAGAGAATGTAGTGCAAGTGGTGACAGACAATGCAGCAAATTATGTTGCTGCTGGTAGATTATTGATGGAGAGGCACCCTACTATATTTTGACTCCATGTGCCGCCCATTGCATTGACCTCATGTTGGAGGATCTTGGGAAGCTCCCATGGATCAAAACATGTGTGGAAGCAGCAAAAAACGTTTGCAAATTTGTATACAACCACACATGGGTGCTTAACCTTATGAGGCAATACACGGGTTGAGGGAGTTGTCTCGTCCTGGCATCACCAGGTTTGCAACAAATTTTATCACGATGCAATCCTTGATTCGGTCAAGGGCAGCTTTAAGGTGCATGTTTACTAGTGAGGAGTGGTCTTCCTCATCCTTTTCTACAAGCACTATAGGGATTGCTTGTGGCTGATTGCATTTTTGATGAGCAAGGGTTTTGGACACCAATGGATGAGATTGTGAAGGTAAAATTTAATTCTTTATTATGTTCTAATTTTTAATCATATCTTACTTTTATTTGTTTATTTTCATTCACACTTATTTGTGAAACATGTTTGCACTTTGCAGTTTATTGAGCCCTTGCTAGTTCTCCTACGTTGCAGATGGGGAGAAGCCGCAATGGGCTACATATATGAGGGGATGGATAGGGCCAAAGAGGCCATTAGGTCAGTCTATGGTGGAGTTGAGAGAAGTATCGTCCCATTTGGGATATCATTGATAGGAGATGGCAAAACCAACTTCATAGGCCCATCCATGCAGCCAGCATGTTTCCTGAATCCGCCTTCCAATTCCACCATGATCTCCGTGCATATAGAGAAATTCTTAGTGGGCTCTACACGACATTGAGCGATGTTGCCTGCTGTTACTACACAGGTGTGGAAAGAGATAGATGTCATCATGGCATTACTACCAGGTTATATTTAAGGGCATAATTTTCATCTCTTTATATTATAATTTATTATTAAATGTTGAACTTGAACTTGAAACTTGAAATGAGATTGATTTTGTTTCTTTTTCTCATCTCAGATAGCTGGTGGAATATGTTTGGTTCTGATACACCGAACCTGCAAAATATTGCCATTTGTATATTGAGCCAGCCATGCAGTTCATCTGGTTGTGAGCGCAATTGGAGTATGTTTGAGCACATACACTCCAAGAAGCGCAATAGATTGACAGTGGAGAGGATGAACGACTTGGTATATGTTCATTACAATCTTCGGCTCAGATACAGGAAGCTTTTTGACCATGACAAAACCCCGATCAATCTAGAGGAGGTTGATCCACAGTCTGAGTGGACCACTGAGGCTACAGGCATGCCTTTTAGTGACGAGGACCTTGATTGGGTGGACCAGGCAGAGAGAGAGGCCGAGGTTGTAGCCATGGCTGAGGAGGAGGCTAGAGCACGAGGAGGCATAGATGCTGTTGGTGAGAGTGGCATGGAGAGTAAGACACAGGTAGAGACTATGGCTGCAGCTGCAACATCATCCAGGCCCTTTAGACGCCTTCGTAAGAAGGATGCTGGCTCCACTATGCCATAGGGCATAGAGTCATAGAACATTTTGATTTGATGTCATATTTCATATTTCATATTTGTATGGAACATTTGATGTCATGGATTTCATATTCCATGAGTTTTGTATACATTTGACTAATTTTATATATCTAAGTATGTTATTTCTTCAGCAACGCAACTACAATTTGTGTACTTTATACTTATGTAATCGTTGTATACTTGTGCATGTGATCAAATTTGCTTTTATTTGTGTTGTATTCAATAGAGGGTGCTTGAAACAAGTTTTAAATCCTTAAAAATCTCTAAATTTCTAGGGTTTTCCAATTTTTTTTCATTTTGCCGCGACTGCGCCGCGTCCGCGTCCGGAGTCGCCGAGTCCTGCGGCGAGTCGCCCTCGCCGAGTCTGAGCCGCGTCCGCGTCTTGTTACTATGAGTAGAAGTACTTACTAAATACCCAGTAAAATACAAGATTTTATTCAAACTCCATAAAACCCACTCACAAGCCATACATGTAGATACAAGACTTATGAAACTACTACATGGTAAATATGGAAATATGTCACAAAGTTGAAACAATATCTCCTTTATACAACACTTAACGGCCTTATATGAAACAAAAAGTGAAAAAGTATATTCAAAGCCTTTTTTATTTGAATTTACATAAGCCCACAAGGAGTGCCTATGCCATTTGCATCTCGAGTAGTCTTAAAAACCATGAAATTCACATTCTTTGCAATTAAGTCTACAGTTTCACACCTTACAGCTCTGCAGCCTATGAACTCCACATTCTCTATGAATAACCCCATGGATTTGCATCTCACAACACAAGCAACCTTGTAGTGCACATCTTGCATCACAAGCAGCCTTTTGTTGCACCTCTACAACACCTTAGCGTCCGGTTCACACCTCCACAACGAAAATTCAATTCCATTGTAAATTATGTGAGACAACATTCTCTTTACCTCACACGCTGAAACTTCATACCTTTTGTGAATAATACTGCAAATTGCACCATCACTATGTTGGGCTACAAAACCAAGCCACATCATCAACATAGTCCACATCATCAAGCAACACACCATATTTCATGTCCAAACAACAGCAAAGATAGATTGAACAATTTGAACATAAAGAGTGTTTATAACCCTTTTGCCTGTGTAATCAATTGGATCATAATCATCTTTTCAAATCAACTTGCTCGAAGGTGTTTGATCTTTACTCTTTTTCTATGCAAGATGATTGAATTGATGCAAAAGTACAACCACAGGACAACATTGATTAGAAAAGGAAGATACCAAAAAAGTAGTGAAATGAAATAGTGCAAATCCTTGATGACCATAATGGAAAGAAGACCCAGAACAACGAGTACAAAGAATATCTCATTTGCTGGAAGGGTAAGGGGCTAGAAGAAGATTTGTGGATAATAGAAGTTGAAGTAAGCCACCTTGGGTAGCTAAATCAGTCATCTAGATTCCAAAAATCCATTTTGTAAGCACCAAGCTTGCAAAATTTTCCCTTGAGGTTTCTAATGCAAAAGCATTCTTGCATCCAGGTTTCCTTCTATTTTGTTCAATTTTGGTTGGTCGACACAATGGACTAGTTGTGTTTTGGTTTGAACTGTGCATTATGGGTTTTGGTTGAGTTTATTTGGGAGCCTAAGTAATCTACAACATTACTGCAAAGGCCATTGGTTGTATCATTAGTGCTGCATGAGGCATATAGGCTAAAGCAAACACTTGCCTTCATAAAAGGCAAAGTGAGCCGTGGCGAAACTATTGTCAAAGAGCTAAGCATATGGCCCATCAAAGATTGAAGCATAAAATCAGCTGGAGAGCAAGAGAGGGAGAGAGAAGGATATGGTTGTATGTAGCATATGGTTGCTTGAAGCTTTAGTTATAGAGATGCAAGATATGGTTGTATGTAGAGAGAGTGAAGCATATGGTTGCTTGAAGCTTTGGTTATAGAGATGGTGCATGAAGCAACCTTTGAATTTCCTCATCTAAGGATTGATTACTACATAGAATTTCTTGAAGTAGTTACTTTGGACCATGGACGCTGAGAAGATCAACTCTTCTATTATCTGCACATGATTGGAAGACCAAGAGTCACCTTTGAATAGTTTTGATGAGTGAAGTTGATGAGAGTTGGAGCTAAGGGTGAGAACAAAGTGATTCTTAGGCATAGCTGGGTTTGTATAAAAGGCAATAGATTGTACCATAGAGAGTTGTTGCAAGTGAGTTGGCTATTCTCATTGGGTTGGGTAGCATAGGTTGGTTGGGTTCCATCAATTTTGGAGTGGCCCATAGGATGTACATTTCTTCTGCAACAATATATTGAGTGTGTTTTAATAATTCTGCACTGCTCTTCCTTTCCTCTCACGCTTTCATTCTATCACTGTATACAACTATTAGCCAATTGTTCATCTAACCCGCTTACAATTTGCATGAAGTGGTGTAAGAGTAGGAGCCAACTCCTATGAGTGAGAATTGTGTGAGCTCCATAATAAAGTGCATTTGTGCACATGTCACATTGTAGGTGGCGAGAGGGGCTATGGCCCGTCAAGGAAAAAGAAGAGTAGGAAAACAAAAGGTGGCATAGCACATGTGACAAACCTTGTTGATAAGCTGAGATCCCTTTAGGTAAGGCTTGACATCATGGAGAGTGCACAAAGAAGACAAGCAACCATGATGAAGGACATTGGTGAGGATGAAGAGGAAGATGTCACAATCAGACCAATAGACCTCAACTTTGAGGAGGAAGTCACCCTAAAGGATGGATTAGTGAGAGCCATAATGCCAATTGAAAGCAAACCAAGGTTTGAACTCCCAAAATATTAAAGAAGCTTGATTGCAAAGAGTTGATAAACTAGATCATAGAGCTTAAGAAGTATTTTGAATTTGAGTCAATGAAGCCCCTAAAAGTCATACAAGATCTAGAAGTTAGACATAATTCATGGTGGTGCAACATTGTGGAAATGAACACATTAAGAAGGATAAGAGGAAAATTGCAAATTGGGACTGCATGATCAAGAAGATCAGGGAAAGTTCATTTTGTAAAACTAAACAATTTTAATATATTTAGTTGTCAGTTGGATCTTGTAACCATCATTTAGAGAGAAATAACTCAATAGTGATAATTGTTGGCTACACAAAACTCCATCATCTACATACACTCTCAACACCACATAAACCTTGTTAGGATTCAGCCCATGGGAATAACATGGCCATGGAGCTCTAAGCCATGCATGGACAAATGGTTTTCCTTCTTTAGATACACACCCAATGTCATACAAATATTCACAGGATTTGGTCTATAGTGATAATTCAATCTGGTCTCTAAGTCAAGCATTGCACTCTTATGTATCCTGTCCTATTGAAGATGAGTAAAGGAGGTTTATTCAGCTATCTCTTATCTCTATTGAATGTGTAATGTTGCTTGTGCAGTTTTTCTTTCATTTTCATTCCATATTCAACATAATTCTTAGATTAATTATATAGATCCATCTGTTAGTTAGTTTGGAGATTATCCTTGTACAACTCTTGAACTTTGTTAATTTTCAGATCAGAAATGCAAATAAGCAGAAAATACAACACATAGAACCATAGTTTACATACTTTGCGATTACTCTCTGAGTAGCTGAGTAATCTCCAAAAAATTTGCATGCCGAGTAATTTTTGCTTTTACTCACGAGCAGTATGCAGATGGATTTTCTCCTGTCAAGTTATCGAGTAATCACCAGTAGCTCGCAAAAAACCCACAAACTTGGCATGTTTGTGTGTATAAATATGTTTGTATGTGTATATGCATGCAAACTTGGCATCCTGTGTATGTTTATAGATATGTATGTGTGCACAGTGCAGTCCTGAGTATACACATACATAAATATCCACACACATTTTCCAAGTATTTGCCGAGTATTTGTCAAGTATTTGCCGAGATTTTCTCGAGTCAATTTTTGCGCTTGCCAAGTACTTTCCGATTCCAAGTATGTAAACTATGCATAGAACAATGAACATAGTATTTTACCCTGGGAAAACCCTCCTACTCGAGGGAGAAAAACCCAACAAAATATTCTCTTATAAATCAAAAGAATAAGTGCAGAAATTGCACACAGAATTAGGCCCTAGAAAAGGCCGAGTCTAATACAACGGATCTGCACTTATATATAGTGCGATTTCTTGAATACACAAAATATTTGACTCTTCTCCTTGATGCTAATCTACTGCTTAGAAAATAGACCTATTGCTAAAGAAATTCGAGCTTGGAATGGAATTGATTTGATGATAAAATGAGAAGACTCTAACTCCTTTATATAGCAAGCTAGGTGACGTCCTTTCTAGGGCCAACCTAGATAAATACAAATTTTGTTTATAAAACAAAGGCCAACCTGCCTTGAGTTAATTATATTTAAGAGAAAATATCTCCCGATGCTACAAAACACTAACACTCCCTCTTAGCTAGGGAGGTATTTTCAAATATCCTTGTCATGGAGTCTCTCAACATGACGTCCACAATGGCTACACCCATTTGTGGAAAAACACATCTCAGTCTCAGAGATGTACAAGGGCTTGCACCTCATATTTCTCAGTCTCAGAGAAATATACACTACAAGGGCTTTCACCTCATATTTCTCCATCTCAAAGAAATCTATACTACAAGGGCTTTCACCTCATATTTCTCCATCTTAGAGAAATATAAACTACAACGGCTTTCACCTCATATTTCTCCGTCTGAGAGAAATATACATTACAACAAATCTTCATGATGATGTGACTCCCTCTGGAGCTCCAAGTACCCACATCAACCTCCTAACCTCCTCGTTCAAGATTGCAAGTAATGCTTTCCTTAGAAGAACAGTTTCCAACGCACACCTCTGATACTATTGACTTGCGAGAGTCTAAGACTGTCCTCCTTGACCTCATCCCAGATCACCCTATTTTGAATAGGTTTGCGGTGCTACCAATGTCAAAACAAGGTTGACTTCCTTGTGCAATTCCGTTCTCTGCAGCTCAAAGACTTAACACCTGGCCTTGCAACACTACAACTCACTTAGCTGACACCTTCACTTCTTCTCAGTGAGTCACTCTAGCTCCTTGAGACATAGGACTCCATTTTGCTGAACACAAAACTCCCTCTCGATCACTGCCTCAACAAAAAGATTGCAAAGAAATCCTCTGGAAGTGAACTCCTCTCCATTGACTGATCTTTAGAACCTTAAATCCTCTTCCTGGACATGATCTCAACTCGTGCCTGGAATTTAACTCCCTCTAAATGGCAGTAGTGTAATTGAGAGATGAATTCATATCCATAGGAGCCTCTTGCTCCTCACTAACTAATCTCCAAGAATCGTCACCTCAAATAATGGGGTCTTCAATATATCTTCAAATAATCCAACATCCTTTTGCTCCTTGATCCATCCTGCATTTTAAAGATATTAATAATAGTTTATAAAATCAAACTACCACAATACAAATGAAGCATGTAGTCATCTAGAAAATATCATTAGATAGAACAATTAAAGGAATTATACATAATAGAACTTATCTTTGTTGATTCAGTTGTAGTCATTTTTCTCCTCCTGACAACCATATCCTACTATAATTCCCTGCTTGACTCCACTTTTCATGGGAGTAGCACATTTTTCATTATACAAATTGATAACCTTATCCTCTGCACAAAAGGAGGCAACAGTCTGAATGCTTTCAACAGCATCAATTGCCACTTGACTAGCTTCCTCATAAACCACCTTTGCATCAGTAGTGAAACCCTGCATAAACTTCACTTGCACATAGCCTTCAAGACCTTACACGTCCAATCCTGGCCACTGTTATGACAATTATGAATCTTCAAACTTTACAACTCATGAAGTTGGATGTGCTCCGATATAAACCTATATTCCCATCGCACTCCCTTATAGCCAGAAATCATGAATTGCCTCTCAAGGCGTCTCAACCAACCACGAGTTGTTACCATAAACTGAATGGCTCCTCCACAAATCGTCTGCTAAGGTGCAGGATGGCTAGGCCCAAGTCTTCCAAACAAGACTAGCAATTATGAACCTTCATTTACAAATATCAAACTATCAGAAACAAGGAGCTGCACCCAGTAATAAATTGCGTCTATCCTGCCAGGAAAGCCACGACTTCTATTGCTTGAAGTCATCCCTCAAAAAACAATCCGAATATCCTCCTTGACTTGGCTGAATGTCTCTATCAATCAGTATAATATCTGCTTGCTTGTCTCATCGAGCATTTCAAATATAATCATTGCGGAAGCATATATGCATACTGGAAACTTCGCTTAATACAAAGTCAAATATTTGCACATGGGTCTCACAATCTCCGGATGGGCACGAGAGTTACTAATCAATAGGTCAATATTGCTGATGACTCTTGAAGCTTTGGTTTCCTCATAAAATAACTATGTCCAATATATGTGGCCTGGTAGCTTGTCTTATTTGTTGTTGACGTGATCTTCACTTTTTATTCCCCATAATGATCGATATGTTGTCTCTTATAAAATAAAGTCTCTTCCACAATTTTGTCTTGTCTTAGTGATATAATATTCGGCCCCTTTAATCTAGTCCACTTTATATTATCTTTGCCTTTAATGGCACCGTCACCTTTATATCAACCTCCAATAGCTCCCGCAAATGGCTATTGATCTGGCATCTTTCATACAATACTATTTGTTGACTTTAATATATCCAGATCGACCTTATGAAGATGCGTTAGGTAACAAGCAGCTCCCAATTTCCAAATGTGAGATATCGCACCTCCTATGAATTGTGTGATGACTACAACCTGCGTCATCCTGACCAGTCTTCTGACAATCTTTTGTCCTATTTGTATTTTTCCTCTTCGTATTACTTCTTGGAGAATATGACTTTGAGTAAAATTGAATAATTTCGTATACTGGCCTCTGAGTGACTGCCCTATATGAAGAGTTGTCTTGACTGCTTAACCAAATCTGATCGGATCTTTTCTTAAACCTTGGCTCTAATACCATGTTAGTTTTCAGATCAGAAATGCAAATAAGCAGAAAATACAACACATAGAACAATGAACACAGTATTTTACCCTAGGAAAACCCTCCTACTTGAGGGAGAAAAACCCAACAAAATATTCTCTTATAAATCAGAAGAATAAGTGCAGAAATTGCACACAAAATCAGGCCCTAGAAAAGGCCGAGTCTAACACAATGGATCTACACTTATATATAGTGTGATTTCTTGAATACACAAAATATTTGACTTTTCTGCTTGATGCTAATCTGCTGCTTAGAAAATAGAGCTGCTGCTGAAGAAATTCGAACTTGGAATGGAATTGATTTGATGATAAAATGAGAAGACTCTAACTCCTTTATATAGCAAGCTAGGTGACCTCCTTTCTAGGGCCAACCTAAATAAATGCAAAGTTTGTTTATAAAACAAAGGCCAACCTGCCTTGAGTTAATTATATTTAAGAGAAAATATCTCCTGCCGCTACAAAACACTAACACACTTAACCCTTTAGAAGAAGAAACTTTGGAGAATTAGACTATTTACAAGAAAAGGAAAGTTCATCAAAGGCAATAAGTCTTTTAAAGTGAAAGAAGGGTTTTATTAGCCCTAGCAGCCCTTTAATCCACAAAGAATCAGTCAATTGTTTATTCCAACTACAGAGAGTGATCTGCGTCAACAAAATTGACAAGAAATATACACTTGGTCCAAGAAAGGAGGATGTCATCATCAGTTATCAATTACAACATCATTCTTAAAAACATTAATAACTAAGACAACATCAAACACATTTAGATCGGTGTGGCAATATTATGATGGACTGAAAATGAGGTGAATCCTTGGAGATTGAAATTTTTAATTTCCTTTCTTAGATTATTGAAAGTTGAAACATCTAGAACAAGGCAAAAGAGCAGGTTGTTTCAACATCATTTTATGCACATTATGTGCACATGTACTTTGGGTCAAAAGAAAAGATGCTTACAAACAAAACATTGCTTGTTGTCTTCTTAACATTCTGCACTTCAAGTCCCTTGAGGCTGTTGGACAGCAATGGAATGTCTGAACAATCACAATCAAACATTGAAATCTGTGGAAAATTCAGTTCTATAGCAAATCTCTCTGTATTGCTTCCAAGTGATTTGCCTTCTTTATTAAACCCTTCAATTTTGAGAGCAGTTAAAACTCCAGACCTTGTGTGGAAGAGCACCAAATTGCAATTTACAAGACTTGAGGAGAAGAGGAAATGTGCAGATGCTAAAGTTGCATGGCCACAAAGATCAACCTGCCACAAAACCATAGAGATGAAATGAGAAAATGATTGAAAAATATATGAAGAAATTACACCACATTGTGTCAAAACATATTTTCCTTCTAACATCTAAAAATGATCCTATCTAAGTAGCAACCATTTTCAACCATTTTGTGTCTTACCTAAGTTAGGTCCCAAATATGGTCTGTAAAAATAATACCCATGTACAAATTGAGGTGTAGGTGTAATAGGCAGCCCTGTTCTGCCTATTTTAATATTTGATTTTTATTGATTGCTTGTTTTGTGTTTTGACGATATTTTAAAATACTTTGAACAAAAAGTAAAGTGCAGCAACTAAAGAACTTATCATGAATAGAAGTTACTGAGATTTCAATACTTTTCAATGAAACAGCAGGCTGAATATTCCAGATTTTTATTACAAACAAAATATCGAGTTTTTCTCGAATATAACAACCCAATACATGAAATATCATCTATTTTCTAATTTCAACATACCTAGAAAAAGTTTGCCACTTTGATAAACTGCTATAGTAGAAACCAACGTACTGGAAGCAAGGAAATGCCTGTCAATCCCCTCAAACAATGAAGTCTCCGCTCCTTTCCTGATTGCTGAGTGTTATCCCAGCCTAGGCACCCAATCTCCAACAAGAAGCAACCCAAACCCTAGGCGGCCAAGCCAAAAATGCACCACGCCCTCCTAGGAGAAGTACGGCCTACTTTAGGGATAGTACGGCCAGCCAAAGGGAGCCAACACTGCCAATAATCCTCTGATAAATCTCTTCAATCCGTCTCAACAAGTAATCTCTCCAAACTGAGCTTCAGTGACTAAAGAATGGAAATAAATGAATACCAACTAAGCACAATTGTGATCTCTGTGTGAAATCACCAAGATAATCTCCGGACTGTATCTCTCAACAGTATAGAGATTGTTGCCTACAAGGGTTTCTATCCTTACAAACCCTGAGAAGAAAGCTCTCCTCCAAGATCCAAAAACACTTCAATATCTTTATCCAACATAATGAAAGAACGAGCTCAAAAAGCTCTTATAAAGCCACTCCAAACTTTAACGCCTCCTTTGAGGGTTTTAAAAAATTTAATTTTTAAATTATTTTCCTCCCTTATGCCTCCCTAGGCGTTGCACTTTAAGTTATAAAATTTTATAATTTAATTTTCACTTTGCCCCGTCGAAAAGTCACTTAATTAAAATAACATAAATTAAATTATTTAATTTAACTTTAATAACATAATGTTATTTTAAATAATTACATACGAGCATAATAACACTGAAATATTGATGCCAACCTCACCAAGCTGGATAAACGGACACCAAAGTTCCCTAACCACACCCTGTTAGCCTACGGGAACGACTGAATGGGCTAACTCTGACAATTGCTAAGAAAAGCTAGGGAGGGGACATTACAATAGGGGAAATTTTTCATATAGAAGTATTGTAGTATCCTTGCATATTATAGAATATAAATGAAGTGCTATAATGATCTAGAAGCGACCTAAATTGACCTTTTCATGCTTGTGCCATCATGAGGGGATTTCAGGAGCTTATTGGCCAATAAATCTCAAGTAGAACCCATGGTTGATCATGAATTCCTTCGCTTTCATATGAAGATTTATTAATGTAATGTCTATATTTTTCTGAATTTGTTAGAGATCCTTTTACTAGTACCTGCACCCACTATTGAAATATGTGGTGTGTGTAAAATACCCACACACACGTCTTACATAAGTCCACAACCAATACACAATCGGTTTGAAATGAATGAACAACCCTTGTTATTCATCATCTTGTATCATTGGTCATCACTAATTTGGACTCCCATCAACTCCGTCCCCATCACCAAACCATAAAAAGATAACAGTAGTTTTCTCTAAGTTTTTGGGGTTGCAGAGGCGTGTTATGAGGATGGGGATGCCACAAAAACCTGAATATTTGAATGTTAAATTACAAATAAATTTTTAAAAATAACTTGAAAAAAATTTTAAAAGCTGAAACTTCAAAAAGTAAATACAAAGTGTTGAATTTACAATGACAATTCATTGATACAATAATCCATCTAATGATATGATATTCATTTCATCAATCATGAATACAAAGTACGAACTAAAAACTCACAAACTTGGAATTGAGAATCAAAACTATATCAAAATGCCAAAATAAGAAAAGCATAGCTGCATTGAGAAAAGGCTCAGTAATCCAAGTCTTTTAATTTAACCTTAAGTATTTTGTGCGATTTTTAAAAGTTGTTAACGAGTGATAGTCACAAGAGACAGTCCCCATGACTGTCAAAAGATGTCAGGGACTTTAGTGCATCACCTTGAGGTTTCCTATGTGTGGGGATGTCCAAATTGACAAGGATGTCCCCTTTTGGGGAGAAGGGGGAAACAAATTGATTGAATGGTTAAATAGAGAAGGGTAAACCTTTATTTATAACAAAATGGTAGCTTCGTAGAGAAGCTACCTACATATTACATCAACTTAGTTCAATGAACCTTTTGAAGATTCTCACACAATTTATCAATCACTATTATAATCTACCTAGCACTAATACTTAAAACCACTTGAATAACATGATATCATAAAATATATGAACCTTATATCACAATAACTTATTTATATTAAATATTAAAATGTGTTGTATTCAGGAACACAACATGTTCATATATTGGAAATCATTAAATAAGCTGTATTTAGAATCCATTTTCTTTATGTTGAATGACATCTATTGAGGCGAATTTTTTTGTTGTTGTTGTTGAAAAGTAGGCTAAGAACCATTTCCAACAAGCCTTCATCATTTTGGTTAAATAGAGAAGGGTAAACCTTTATTTATAACAAAATGGGTAGCTTCTTAGACAAGCTACCTCCATATTACATCAACTTAGTGCAATGAACCTTTTGAAGATTCTCACACAATTTATCAATCACTATTATAATCTACCTAGCACTAATACTTAAAACCACTTGTATAACATGATATCATAAAATATATGAACCTTATATCACAATAACTTATTTACATTAAATATTAAAATATGTTGTATTCAGGAACACGCCATGCTCATATATTGGAAATCATTAAATAAGCTGTATTTAGAATCCATTTACTTTATGTTGAGTGACATCTATTGAGGCGAATTTTTTGTTGTTGTTGTTGAAAAGTAGGCTAAGAACCATTTCCAACAAGCCTTCATCATTTTGGTCCTTCATAAAAATGTATCAGCCATGGCCAGTAGTTAGTTTAACATCTATGGTTAGAATTGAATAGCCTCCCATCCACCATGGGAATATTATGGTACATGAGAATTCTTTTGTCATGATGGATGCTGGGTGCTCTCTAGTAACCCATATAGAGTCTATTTAGGCAGTTGCAGCAGGATGACTACCTGGGACAATCAAGTTATTTGCTATACCCTTTCATAGAATGTACACCCTATACACACCTTTCCCCAAAAAATATTTATCAAGCAAAGTTACACAACCAGTAGATGTGGGTATGGAAATTAGACCTAAGGGATTTAGTGTGCAACATCATTTATACTTCCAAGAAAATATGCTCAACAAACTCAAAAAATATAGTTGTGTAAGATGTGTTGAAATTTGCAGGTACAAATATTGTAGAAAACTAAACCTTATTGCTCTCATAGATAACATCATAGCATGTAAATAATATTCATACTCATATGGGCTCCTTTACAATGTATTATGCAAATGCTTATAAAGCATTGCATTTCCATGTAACTTCCCCATGGGAAACTAACTCCCTACAACTAACTCAAAAACAATAATATTTATCGCTTAATAGCTAACAAAATTATACACCACTAAGGTGACTTTATTACAAAATGTAAGACTTATATTCCAACACCCTCTCTTAAGTTTTACAATAGAAAAACCTAGAAACATGCTGACCAATCATGGCCTCATATTCTTTAGAATTTTCTCTTTGAAAATAATTTTTAGACTAGATAGAACTCCATCAAGTTGCCTTGTAACCTTGATAAAGGTATAGCTCCTAAGCTAAATTCCCAAGTTCTTGGCTTCCACCTCCCCAAACTCCCAAATCACAGATCTTCCAAATTACTGGCCAATCATTTCTAGCTGAGCTATATCCTCAATGCTCCATCAAGTTGTTTTATGACCCTCATAATGGTATAATTCCCAAGATTCACGAACTCCAAAACTATTTGGGTAGCCATCCATGTTGAGTTTTATCTATAGTAAATCTCTTCCTACCTTCAAAAAAGGGCTTCTTAAAAGGTGTCACCGCCACTATTGTATTCGTTGGACTTTCAATTATAGCATCCAACAAATCTTCAACAAAGGCTATATTAACTTCATTTGCTTTGTCTTTGAGCTTTCCTTTGAGAACATCATTGGCTCAAATTCTACAATTCTAGGTTGTGCAACCTCTTCTCTTGTAGTAATAACATTTAATCTCTCTTTTATCTTCCAAAATTATTTCATAAATATAATGCACTCTCATGTTGAGAATCATCTTCTGTATCTTCTACAATTATTCTCTTTTCTTCAGCTAAGAGAAGAAAACTCCACCTCCCCAAACTTCCGAAGCATAGATCTTCCAAATTATTGGACAACCATCCATGCCAAGCTACAACTGCAATGCTCCATTAAGTTGTTGCATGATCCTCATAAGGGTATAATTCTCAATATCCATAAACTCCCAAACTATATAGGCAGCCATCTATGCCGAGTTTCATTTATAGTAGATCTCTTCCTATCTTCAAGAAGAGGGCTTTTTAAAATAGGTAGTCATCACCACTATTAGCATGCATTGGATTCAATAATAGCATCCAATGGATCCCGAACAAAGGCTATATTAACTTCAATTCATTTGTCTTTGTGCCTCTTTTGAGAACATCAATGGCCCAAGTTCTACAATTCCAAATTCTGACCTCTTTTCTTGCAATAATAATATTCAATCTCCCTTTTGTCTTTATCTGATCTTTATAATTGATTCGTGAATACAATGCACTTTCATTTTGAGAAACACCTTTTGTATCTTCTACAGTTGTTCTCTTTTCTTCAGCTAAGAGAGCTGAAATCATATGTTCTAGAGTTTGAGAATGTGTTTGATTAAGAATAAAAATGGCATTGTTGTATTTAGAAGACAATTTGTTTAACAAAATGCTTTGGCATCTTCATCATTTATTGAAGCCTTGACTTCCGCTAGTTGTCTAATGAAAGACCTCAAATTGCTTATGTGGCTTGACATAACAATTCTACAAGATGTAATTTGAAATCAGAAAATGCAAATACAATAATAGATTTGGCTTTATCATCTCTATTGAGCCAATCCAATAATCTATTTGCATCTTTTTTGGTAATTTCTTATTCCCATTCACTATTCCCCACAAGTTATTGTTCATCAATTGTATATGAAGTTTTACTTCCCAGATATAAAAGATGACGTCAAAACATTTGTCTAATGAAATCTCCATTTTTTAGAGAATCACCCCAAAAATTATATACTATACCAAAAAAAAAATATTCCTAGAAAATAAAAAACAAAATCCTTATACAATTTCAATATTAACTACTTATGTCTCCCTAATGTCTTCAAACTTCACATATCATCACTTCATTAACTAGCTTGACTACTTGTAAAGCAGCTTTACATGTTTTAATATGAAGTTCAAAAAAAACAATTTAAAACAAATCATAACATGATTAGTGTCACTGTCTTTTTCTTAATATATTTGCGTCGTTGAATAGGTGCTGATTAATAATTTTGCAGCACTCGTCTTGTTTACAATCAACACCTAAACATGTTTGAAACTTGAAAGTTTAAATATGTGCTCTAATAAATGAATATATAGATCTACTGGCTACAAAATAATCAAATACTGTGTCGCTGCACTGGCTGCACCGTGGCCGATAGTGAATGAATGAATGAAGACTTTTAATAATGTCTACAAGACCAAACAGCCTATGGGAACCACAGATGACCACAGAATGGAACACCACAACAGCCAAAACAAACAAACCACCAACCCAACAATTACTTGAGCTCCCTTTCCTTTTGGACCTTAGATCTTTTGCTATGTATTTTAATCAAGTAATCAACACTTTTTGTTATTTTCTCTACTTCAAATAGGCTGCTCAAGGTGTCCACATTTAAAATCTCAATGTAATTGGCTTGAATATCCATGTAAGCTGGACATTCCATGATGTGCCATTTTGTCTCCACTAGCTCTGAAGTACAAAACTGCATATTCTATCTGCCCACTCTTCTTTAGGCATCATCTACCTTCTAGTTTCACATCTAAGCCGATGCGAATTAGTTCGTAACTGAGCTATTAACATTTTTGCTTTCCATTTTATTTCCACTCCTATATAATTCTTTTGAGTATGGTCATATGAAGGATTGAAGTAATTGATATAATATTCTCTTTTCCTCCCAAGCTCTCTTGTCCACATGCTTTCGTGGATTTTTCTTGCACGTACATTTTGATTGCTCTATTGTTATTTGGGCAGTCTTTTATGCTGATACCCCACTTATTCATCCACTTGTTATTTTGTTTCATCCACGTGCTCTTCCTTCTATTTAATTTCTCTTCTACTGCCATTTTGGGCCAATGAGATAGCTCCATGTTCTCTAGCCTCTTTAAATAATTTAGTAATTGAATCATAGCTGATGACTCCATAGGTAAGGCCCTAGCTTCAGCTAGGACAATCTCGTAGGGAACTAGCAATTTTATTTTGAGGCTGCTTGTGATTAGATGCATTTGTAATCTTTCTATTTGTCTCCATTTTATTGTTGAAGTATTGCAACCCCAAACTTCACACCCATATAGAACCACCAACACCACTAACAACCCAAAGAGAGTTTTCTTAGTTTTCTAGTCCCATAATTCAGCTCTCCTACATCTATTTTGCAATGAGTATAAGGCTTTCCATCCACCTTGTATCCTTTTTTCTCTACATGCCTCCCAGCTAAGCTTATTGTGAAAATCAAGGCCAAGGTACTTATAATCGTTAACCACTTGTAAGGGACTGCCTTCAAAGACAAATTTCATATCTTCCTTCTTTCTCTTCAAGGTAAAGATCACAACCTTAGTTTGGTTGGTGTTCACCTGCATCCCAACCTCTTGGAAAACAATTCTAGAGCTTTCAAGTGATCCCTCAAATTGTGTGTTGTTTTTGCCATTAGAATAAGGTCATCAACATATAGAAGCAACTTTATTACATAATTGGTCAAGTGAACTCCCCACCACCAAATTTCTCTATCCACTCCTCTAATTTGTTAGTGTCCAACCCAAATAGCGTAGGTAAAAGTGGGCAACCCTATTTGACCCCAATGTCACGACCCCTGATAGAAGTGGATGTATGCAAACAAATTTCAGCCCTACGGATAGCAATGACAGCAGTGAATCAAATAAGATGAAAGGCACCTGATGTCTACTTATGCCAAAGACAAAAAGTAACAAATATAACAGAAAAAGGTTAGATATTACACCACGACATACCAAATGGTTTTTCCTATTGACTACAAACACACATTACAACGGCTTGAATCTATAAAAAAAATGATACAAAAGAAGACACTATGTCGCTGCACCATGGCTGATGATCGAAATGGTTGTATGCAAACAAATTTCAGCCCTAGCGGCTAGCAATGATGGTAGTGAATCAAATCAGATGAAAGGCACCTGACATCTCCTTATGCCAAAGACAAAAAGCAAAAAATATAAGATAAAGAAAGATCAAAAATCACCACATATCAAAAATTTCAAGTGCAGCTTGCTCAACAAACTCAGCTTACTAGTACGGAGAGAGCCAGAGCATCGACCTTAGAGGCCAAGGTATCGGAGGTGGAGAAGGAAGCAAAACAGAGGATGAGGGAGGTAGAGTAGAAAATGAAGGATATGGAGGCTTAGCTCGCAACAAGGGGGAAGAGGTGGATTGGGCCAAATACCAAGTGATGGAGGCTGCTCACATGGTGAAGGAAATCAAAGAGTAAGAGATTATGGCAGAGCATTAGCTGTGGATGCATACAGAGGAGGTTCGTAGACTGTGAGAGTTGCGATCACCAACTTCGACTTCGACGTCATCCATCCATCGAGGGACGTCTTTGCAACCTCCTTCTTCCTAGTAGTTAATTTTTTTGTTGTTGTAATCCCCATTTTGGTTGTAATGTTGTCTGGAAGATGACTTGTTTTGTGGGGGAGATGATGTAGTCGGCCATATCATAAATAATTAAGTTGTTAGTAGGCGAAACAAATAGTATATAAAATAAATAAATAATACTTGTGCGCAACATTAGATTAATACGAGTTGTAATCATGAAACTAATCCCTGACATTTGGGTAGTTGTAGCGAGTCGTTGTTGATGGTTGGTGTCCTCAACCAACATTGGTTGGCTATATATGTGATCATTCCATTGTAGTTGAGACCCGACATTATGATTGATGATGTACTTGCTATTATTTGATGAATGAATCTAATGCTATATTTTGTGCAATCATTGTGTAAGAATGTTTCATAATTGTTACTATACATTCTCGTTTACTCCATGTTCATTGTTTAAACCACTTAGCGAGTAAATAGACTGCAAACACACTTTGCAGCGGTTGGAAGCTATTAAAAAGAGCTTTTGGCAGCATAGCCCTTCCAAGATAATCTTGATCGCACCTTTCAAACTTAACTTATGGCAGCATATGCCCTTCCTCTAAAATGACAACTTTTACGCTGGATTCTTCCCACAAATATTGAGGAATGAAATCCAACATGATATCGCTGGATTGTACCAGCAAGCATTTTGAGAAATTACATCTGAATCCTTCTGCTCATGATGGATTTGAATTTTTCTGTTTGCTCCAGTAAATTACTTTGCTCTACACAACATCTCCTCTTATTTGGCAAAAAAAAATGGCTTCCTCTCATAAATTATTCCAACAATAAAAGAAAATATATTGCTTTAATACCATAAATTTGCAGGCATATTGTTCTAAATCATGTTGTATGTAAATAATGCAAAAAAATTTCATATTTATTTGTTTCTTTTAGAATGTATCCCACAAATGCCTATAAAACATTGTGTTTCCCTAAACTTCCTTATGAAAAATTAGCTCTCAACAACTAACACAAAAATAATATTATAAATTTAATAATTATCTAAATTAAACACTACTCATTTCCATACAACTTCCCAAAACTTCCCTACAATAAACTAACTCTCAATATTTAACAAGAAAAACAATAATATTAATGACATAATGATTAATTAAGTTAAACACCACTCAATTACTAAAATAAATTTTTGCCCTCAGTGTGATGGTTAAGTTGTGGTGGTGTTGTTCTTGCCATCAAGATTCAAATGTCATTGTGGTGTTATTGTTGAATGTTTATATGGAAGATGAAGTCCCCCTCACCAATTCATAACTCCAGATCAAAAGAATTTATCCCTTTTAATAGAAAAAATTAACTAAAATAACTTTTGTTAACCTTTTTTCCGAACAAGAAAAAATCCTAAATCAATACACCACCCTCACTGTGCATAACCCTTTCATACAACATACACCCTACACTCCCCCTGTCCCAAAAAACATGCATCAAGCAAAATTACACAACCAGTAGATGTAGATATGGGAATTGAGCACGGGGGTATTCAGCGTGCAGCATCATTTATACTTCGAAGGACATACACTCAGCAAACTCAAAAAATAAAATTATGTCAGAAGTAAACCTAAATGTAATAATTAATCTTACCTGACAGGAATTTGAAATCCATAGGACCATACTCTTACCCTTTCCCAATATAGTAACACCTATAATAATTTAAATTTTATCAACAATCGCAGTTGAGCACTGTCCATGGGACCATTCTGTTAAACTATTCCAAAATGACATGAACTATCCATTCCAAACTTTAACATAACCCAAATTTTAAAAGTGAACCTGAAAGAACCCAACTGCAAAATTGCTAACCTCTGTTACTGGGGTGAACCATCTCAATTCAAACTCTTCAGCATCATTATCTAGAGCATTTCCATTTTGATGGATATTTTCTCTTCTTCTTAGGAAAGCAGTCTCTGAGAGATTGAACTCTGCTGCAACGGTTTGCATCCACTCTGTATCTTTATCCTCCTCCAACAAACATACTGCAGCAGGATTCCGTCTGAATGGTTGGTCTGTAAATGCATCAATCTGGGGGGAACACGAGTATAGAAAAATTAAAAACATTAGGTGCCAGTTGTTTGACTATAAGCAGAGCAGAATGAAATTAGTAAAGACATACCACAGTGTAGCGAATTGACCCAAACCCATTTTTCGCCATGTGTCTCAGCCAATGTTTAGCTGGAATTTAATTCAGAGCTGGCTTGCCTAATCGAAAGCAGCTCTGTTGCATACAGTGTAGAAACGAAGAGGAAAAGGGGCCGGCCGAGTGATACAATTGATGACACACCATCTACAAGTACTCTTTTTTGAGTTGGAGGCTGCTCCTATTTCTATCGCGCACGTGGTCCATGAAATTCATTTGTTTTTAAGGAAATGAGAAAGATTTTAATGATGTTCAAGAGACTAGAGTCTATGAGATTAAGGTCTAAAATATTTTATGAATTATGATTGAAAAATATTAGCATATCTATCCTATCACATAGTTTATATAGAAAACGTCGAGATATCAATTGTGGGAATCCAAAATAACAATAATATAATATTGTGTGTTTGTAATAATATTTTCATTAGTTGCATCATAATTTAATATCATTGAATTATATTATAATATACAATAAGAGTGTCAGCATCATTTACTTTGTTATGTTAAAAGATATACATAAGTTCAGTTATTAGACTTTCCAAATCACAAACAGAAGGAAATAAACTAAATTGTGCGGGTTGATAGCTTAATCTATCTCATCGTCTCCCTCTTTCTATCTCTATTTCTCCCTCTCCCTCTTTCTCTTTCATTTTATTGCGCCCTTTTTAGATGTTTATCTATCTTTCTCACACCGCTTCTATATTTCCCAAGTTATATCTATCTCTATCCCTATCTCTCCCTCTCTCCTTATCACTCCCTCTTTCTATTTCTCTCTACTTCTCTCTCTTAATATTTCTCTCCTCCCTCTCTCTCCCTCTCCGTCCCTCTCTATCTATTTGTAAATATATATCCCTCTCCATATCTCTCTCTCACTCATACACACTTCCTCTTTCTCCTTCCCTACCTCTATCTCTATCTCTTTATCTTTCAACCTATCTATACCTCTATATTACTTATCTCTATCGCCTTCTTTCTCTCTCTCTTGCCCCCTCTATCTCTACCTCCCTATCTCTCCCTCCCCCTCTCTATTTGTACCTCATTACATCTACCTCTATCTCTTTCTCTCACTCCTCTCTATATCTCTTTCTATCCATGTTTCTCTACATCTATTTCTATATCTCTATCCCTATAAGGTGTTGCCACAATAGTGTGTCTCACTTTTGGGATGTGTTGATTTTTGCCTAAAATCACTGTTTTAGAAAAACTAATGATTTAAGTCTTGAGAGGCTCTATCTAAAGGGTTTTAATTGAAGAGTGATAGATAAGACCCCCTTAGATCAAACACCCTTGGATAGAACCCCTCTAGTATTAAATCATACCCACAATGGAGTTTCCTTCACTCCTATCAAAATGCTAGCAAAAAACCATTTTTTCTTTACATTTTGAGGAATTAAATAACATCATTTAAAAGTTGTATTTTGCAATATTGTAGCCCTCAAAACGAACTTTCCAACAAGTATAGTTTTTATATATTTTTTATTTTATCATATATTTAATTTTCAATTTTTACTAAACATAGGTTTTTCTCTAAACATCAAGCTTTGTTGCATACAATGTAGAAACGAAGAGGAAAAGGGGTCGGTCGAGTGATACCATTGATGACACACCATCTACAAGTACTCTTTTTTAAGTTGGCGGCTACTCCTATTTCTATCGCGCACGTGGTCCATGAAATTCATTTGTTTTTAACGACATGAGAAATATTTTAATGATGTTCAAGAGACTAGAGTCCATGGGATGAAGGTCTAAAATATTTTATGAATTCTGATTGAAAAATAAGATAGCACTTTTAAGTTCTTATTTATTGTTTTTGGATTTGATTGTGTAATTTTCTTTTTTGATATTTTATAGATCAAATTTTATGGTCTATTATAGAAAGTAGAAATCAAGAGAAGATAAATTAGGATATTCTTGTCGATTGTGCACTCCATGATGAAGTGTTATTTTGTTTCCATCGTCCTATTATTGCAAAATAGGTAGGGTCTAATTTCTCATTCTTCCTTAGACATAGTCTATCTAATAGTCTTACACTTAAGATGTTGTGTTCTAATCCTCAATTGAGCAATTAACAAATTCACTTTCCCCTTAATCGCAGCTCTTGTGAATGGATTTTTGTCATGCTATTATGTGAAGTTAAATTCTTTGACATAGAATATTGTCTTCCAACCAATCTGCTTTGTGCATATGATAGTCTTAAATTTTCTTATCACATATTTTTTATTTCCTCATTACTGTTTGGACACTCTTATGACTTAATGCCCTATTTAGACATCAATTTGTTGTTTTATGTCATCTGCATCTTCTTCCTTTGACTTTTCTCCTCCCCCACAACCATTTTGGACCAACAATAGTTATTCATATTTTGAAATTTTTAAAAATAACTTAACTTCCACTTCTAAGTTATCATTGATGCCTTAGTGGAATATACTTATTTGTTTTTATCCAAAGAATCTCATACAAAACTAAAGTTTTGATTTTGAAGTTACTCATGTAAAATAATGAAGCTTTTATAATACCAAATAGAAAGCAATATTTTCCGTATAAAAGAATTGTTTATGTTGTTTGCAACAGGAATAGCTATTCTACACACCAAATTGCATGTGTAAGACATCATATCATGATTTTAACACATGTTTGATATAGAATGCCACGTTATGATGAACTACCAATTATGGTGATGGGACCCACAACAAGTGTAAACTTTCAAATTTGACCATGTTTTTTGTCAACAAAGGTGACTACTTTGCCTAAATGTTTTTTTTTCCTTTTTTCCTTCCAACTCCTTTAGTAGAGTAAGGATGTTTTACATGGAGGGCCTTGGTTCTCTAGTAAATTTGTTCTTCTAAAAAGTTGGACTATGGGGTTTGTGGCTTCCAAGGATTACTTCAATTGGGCCCCTATTTGGGTTAGGCTCCCAACACTTCCTTTGGAATTATGGGACGAGATGGTCTTTGTAGGTATTGGTAATAGTTTTGATTCTTTCTTAGCCATGGATAGGATCACGAAAGACATGAAATGTTTAGTTTATGCTATATTTTGTGTTTTGGTTGAAATTGGTAAGCTTCTACCAAATAAAATTAAGATTTGTTCCAAGTTTGGTGTTTGGGAGCAGAATGTTCTCTTTGATTCTTCCTCTTTGGTGTGCTCTCATTGCCTTAGAGTTGTTCACTTTTCCTGCTTTTGCCAGGACTTTAATCCTGTGAAGACTTGTTCTATTGGGAAGGCTCTGAGCTCCACTATTGTTTTTCCCTCTAAAAAGTTAGACTTGGTGAACCCCTTGTCTAAGGAGTTGGAAGTGGAAGATCATGTTGATGTCCTAATGGGAAGCCCTCTCAAGGATGGAATTTTTCCTATTAATATGAATGAGATTTGATTCTTCTAAGATTATTGGATTGACCCATTTAGATCAAGCTCCCTTTATGAGCTCTTTGTTTAGACACAATTTCAAACCTCCTCGATTGGTGTGCCCCTTCTTTGTGTGTGGGCCCCCTTTGGTGGCTTGGAGCTGGGTGACTGTTTTCTGTTGTGATGTAGTGTCTCTGTTGTTTCTCTACTTTTTGTGAGGGTTTCAGGTGCCCTTCAAAACCTATTTCTATTGTTTGATTTCTTTGGCAAAGTTTGAGACTTTAGTGTTTGGCAATGTCCTTTTCTTTTCTTTGTACAAGTTCTAGGCCCTTTCAAAACCCTGCTTACCTTATAAAAAACTAAGTCACATTTTAAACATATGGAGTTAGAACTTTGAAACAATATGTCACTTTCATTACAGTCACCATTTTCTTTTATTCCAAAATTGAAATATAGGTTGCAAAGGGTAATTTCTAATTTTCAAAGAGGAATTCCTTTTGAGGGAAGGTATTTTTCTTAAACTCCTCTCTATAGATTTCAAAGTACTATATCTCAATCTATATTGTGAAGACATTCTTCTTAAACTTTGAAGAAGAAGAGTTTAATTCATGTCAAAAAGATTTTTATTCATGCTCTACATTGTTCTTCAAACCTCATTCCCCTATTGGAATAAGGAGCAAGAAATGAAATAGGGCACAAGACCATGCAATTGCCTTTAAATTTGATGTAGATATTGTAAGTTGTCAATTTTAAATTGTGGTAAAGTGTGGGCATATTATCAATTTTTATGAAGAATAGTTGTTGTTTCTCTTCTCATATGAGACTACTTGGCAAGGGGTTACCCTATGAAATTTACACAAACAAAAAAAATGGCAACTTACATTATCTACATCAGATGAAAATGGGACCAAGAGTTGTAGCCCTAAAATATTTTTATCATTTTTCGATTTTGGATCTTCTATTATGGATCTTGATGAGAAATGTGTAATTTTGCTAAGTCTTGCTTCCTCAAATAAGGAAATTAGGTTATCCACTTTCAAGTTGATTTCATATTGGTTACATATATCCATGTAGGTTGTGTACTCCATGATGAAGTGTCATTTTATCTCCATTGCACCTTACTACAAATAAGCAAGTTCTTATTTATCATTCTTGCTTAGGTATAGTCCATCTACCAATCTCACACTTAAGATGATGTGATCCAACCCTCAACTAGACAAGTAACAACTTTCCCCTTAACTATAGCTCTCATCTATGTCTTTTCAACATGCTCTTATGTGGGGTTAAACTCTTTGAAATAGTACACTTTCTTCCGACCAATTTATTTTGTCCACATGACAATCCTATTTTTTTAAATAAATGTATTTTTTATTTCCTCATTGGTGTTTGGACATTCTTCCTTCCTCTAGCTTAGCAATTTGGTCCCATTTTCTAATCCTTTTTTTTTTAATCCATGTCTTCTTCCTCTAGCTTAGCTCCTCACCCATGATCATTATGAACAAATAATGGTTGTCCATATTTTGAACCTTTTTTAGATAACTTTTGAGTTATCATCAATACCTATAATGGGGAAGTACCTACTTCTAATAAAAGGATCTTATATGGAATTGAAATTTTGATTTTGAGGTTGCGTGTGTAAAATAGTGGATTTTTTATAATATCGAATGCAAAGTGTTATTTTCCACATAAAAGAATTATTGATGTTGTTTGTGGTAGACAATAGCTATTCTCCATACAAAATTATATGTAAGACATAATATCACGATTTTAACAAATATTGTACATAACATACAATGTCATGATGAGCCACCAATTACAATGATGGAACCCACAAAAAATGTGAACTTCATATTTTGACCATGTTGTTTCCTATCAGCATAGTCACATTTTAAACATATGGAGCCAAAACTTTGAAATACTTCACTTTAATTGTCGGCATCTTCTTTTATTCCTAAATTTAAATACAAGTTGTAGAGCACAATTTCTAGTTTTCAAAGAGGAATTCCTTTTGAGTGAAGACATTCTCCTTAAACTCCTCTTGGTTGGTTTCAAGGTATATTGTATCTCAATTTCTAGTATTTACATCCTACTTTAATTTTGAATAAATAGAGTTCAATTCATTTCAAAAATATTTTTATCTATGCCCTATATTATGTCACAAGACTATGCAACTGTCTTTAAATTTGATTTAGATAATGTAAGCTACCAAATTTAAATTATGGTTTAAAGCATGAGCCTACTGTCAATCTATATGGGGAATAGTTGTTGGAATTTCTCTTCTCATAAGAGACAAAGGCAAGGGTTGCACTATGAAATTTACACAAACAATAAAAAATGGCAACTTACATTATCTACATCAAATGAAATGGGACTAAGTTGTAGCCCTAAAGTATTTTTGAACTCTTTTTGAGATTAGATCTCCTAAAGTGGATCTTGATAAAAAAATTAAGATTTTATTGAGCCTTGCTTCCTCAAATAAGGTGGTTAGGTTATCTACTTTTAGGTTGCTTTCACACTAGATATGGATATCCTTGTAAGTTGTGCACTCCATGATGAAGTGTCATTTTGTCTCTATTGTCCCATTTCTATTAAATAATCAAGTTCTCATTTCTCATTTTTCCTTAGGTGTAGTCCATCTATTGGTCTAACACCTAAGACGGTGCAATCTAGCCCTCAATCGAGCAATTCACAACTTTTCTTTCCCCTTACTCGTAGCTCTAGTGCATGCATTTTTAACATGCTACCATATGAGGTTAAACTCTTGACATAGTATGCTTTATTCCAACTAGCTTTCTTTGTCCACATGACTTGATCTTGATTTTTTCCATCACATTTTTTTTCCTCATTGGTGTTTGGAAACTTATAATTTAATATCTCATTTACTCATCCATTTGTTGTTTTATTTCATCCACATTTGCTTTCTCTGATTTAGCTAATTCCTAATGATGGTTATCATATTTTGAACCTTGTTTAGATAACTTGATGCCTAAGTTATTGTTGGTTCCTCTAGAAAGAAAGTACCTATTTCTACCAAAAGGATCTCATATGAAACTAAAGTTTTAATTTTGATGTTGCTTATGTAAAACAATGGAGTTTTTTTATACCAAATAGAAAGCATTGTTTTCCATGCAAAAAAATTCCAATGTTGTTTGCAGTGGGTAGTAGTTGTTCTCCATAAAAAAATACATGTGTAAGACATCATATCATGATTTTAACATACACTAGACATAGCATACCATGTCATGGCGAACTGCCAATTATAGTGATGGGACCCCACTTTCACATTTTGACCATGTTTTTCATCAACATAGTCACATTTTAAACAAATGAAACCAAAAAACTTTTAAATACATGTCACATTCATTTTCATCATTTTATTTTATCCTAGAATACAAATACAAGTTTTAGAATGTAATTTATAGTTTTCAAAGAGGAATTCATTTTTGGCTGAATACATTCTACTTAAACTCCTTTCTATAGGTTTCAAGAGATTGTATCACAATTTGCATTATAAAGATATTATGCTTAAAATTGAAAAAAATAGAGTTTAATCATGTCAAATTTATTTTTATCTATATCCTATGTCATCCTCCATACCTCATTCCCCTATTAGAATGAGGAACAAGGAATGAAATAGGGCACAAGATTGTGTAGTTTCCTTTAAATTTGATGTAGATAATATAAGCTATCTAATTTAAATTGTGGTAAAGCATAGGAGTAGTGTCAATTTGGATGAAGAATGGTTATTGTCATTTCTCTTCTTATAGAAGATAAAGGCTACTGGTTACCCTATGAAATTTAGACACACAATGAAAAATGGTAGCTTAATTTATCTACATCAAATGAAAATATAGCTTGTGCTCAATTATTGCCCTATGAAATTTCTAAAACTATTCTATGAAAGTGAAAATTATATTTGAAACTTTTACCTCATTTAAACTATTCTCTATTAATTTCATAGGGTAAACCCTTCCCTTGCCACTGTAAAAATCCTAACATTTAAGACATAGCCAAATACAAATCAAATAATAAAGTCTAAAATTTAAAAGGTATTTTACAAATTTCTATCAAGTGTTAGTGATAATTTAATTTGCATATTAAATGTTTGAGTTATTTAAAAGTGAGTTGTTTATAGCACGATATACAATTAAGTTGCAATTTCAACCATCATTAATACTTGTAATAATTGGGTGCACTCTCTTGTGTTAATATAGAGGAGGGATTTCAAACTAGATTGATTTTGTTTAAGTAGGTATTGGTTGTTTACCTTTGTTTTACAGAGAAAGATATGTATTATCTTGATCATTTCAAAGTGAGCAAATATTATTGTAATGAATTTATTGATACCTCCGCGCTTCAAACTAATCATTGAAAATAATTATAGAAAAGAGGTATAATAATTCTTTTAAGTTCCTTGTTAACATAAATTTAAATTCCATAAATCTAAATTAACCTCTACTTCTTCAAATTTTACAGATGAAAAATTGATAGATATTATTGTAGAGGCTACCATGTATTACAAGTGTTAGTGACAATTAAATTTTCAAATTAAATGTAATCTTGACTTGATCATGGTTATCTATTATCCATTCAAATTGGAAAATCTAAGACACCATAACATCATGTATTAAAATATTTAATTTTTTTTAAAATGAATTATTTATAATGTTAAGAATTAGTATTCACATGGGTGTTTAAATTAGCATTATGTGTATGCGTAATAAATATTAAGTTGTCGAGAAATAACATAATATTATTGTTAGTATAGTTTTTTAGAATATTATGTGTAGGTTAATATAAGATTTGAATTGTTAGAAGTTAAAACAATTCATCTATGTTGTTATAGGATTTCTCCTATAATGTAGAAGATGCAAGTCCTATAAATATATAATGTATTATTGAATAAAATGAGAAATAGAAGCACATATTTTTGGTGTATAATCTTTTGCAGTCTTCTATTTGTCTTTAGACAAATTTCTCTCATGGTATAGAGCAAGTTTGGGCGTCCAAAAATCTCTTTCACAGTCGGTTCAGTAAAATCACGATTTCTCTCTTGATACTGAACGAAAAATAAAAATTCAAAATGTTCCGGAAAGATTAAACAGAGGAAAACAAAACCCAGAAATCGTTTAAATATATTTTGTGTAGTAAAAGAACAGTTGCGCATGGAAAATGGAGGATGTGAATATGTGGTGTTTTAAAGTTCCATTATGGATTCATTTTTAAAGATGGCGAATTTATTAAGATTGATGCAGCTTGGTAAAATGCTTGTTTGAGTTTTATGAGTTCTAGAGTCTTACCAGTCTTGGTGTGATTGATGCATGTAGAATATCTAAAGGCAATAGTGTTATGCAATTTTAAACCAGAATAAAAAATAATAACAGCAGCAATAAAATTAAAACACAGTAAATAAAGTAGACAGCAAATAAGACATTAACAATAACATAGAGATTACGTGGAAAACCTCTTATGTGGAGGAAAAACCACGGGGCAAGGATCAATAGCTTTTATTATTTCAGAAAATCTTTTACATCAGGAGCTTTTTCGAAAATCATACTTCATCAATCATACATAGGAGAGATAAATATTGACATATTTATAAAATATTTTTCGAAAGAAGAAGTTTCTGGATAATATGAGAAATTTCTATTCGAATTAGATTTTTCTTAATTCGAAATAGAAGTTTCTTGATTTTTAAATTTAGTCTTCAGAAAACTAACATTCTCCCACTTGAAGCTAAATGTAGCCTTCACAACTATCATTCTCCCACTTGAAGCTAAATACAAGGCTCCTGGATAGCAAACTGCAATTGTAGATGATCCTTTTTGCTATTGATCCTTGCCCAAGCCTACGCATCAAGTCATCTGCAAGCCTGCCAAGCTCCGACATAGCTCTTGCTTGGCTTTTGGCAGTATTTTTGTAAACATATCTGCAGGGTTCTCAGCTGTATGGATCTTTTCCAAGTGTAGCTTTCCTTCCTCCAACACCTGCCTAATCCAATGATACCTTAGGTCAATGTGTTTGGTTCGTGAGTGAAAAGCTGAATTTTTTGCCAAGTGAATGGCACTCTGACTATCACAATATAGCACATACTTGTCTTGTTTTATGCCCAACTCTCCAAGAAATCGTTGTATCCACAACATCTCTTTGCACGCTTCAGTTGTAGCTATGTATTCTGCCTCTGTTGTGGAGAGAGCTACTATTTTTTGTAGCTTAGATACCCAAAACACTGCTGCTCCTACAAATGTATATAGATAACCAGTGGTGGACTTTCTAGTGTCCACATCTCCAGCCATATCTGCATCTGTAAAACCTTCAAGCACCATATTAGTATGATCAAAACATAAACAGTAATGACGAGTACCCTTAAGGTATCTTAACATCCATTTCACTGCTTGGCAATGTTGTTTTCTTGGATTGGCAAGAAACCTGCTAACTACTCCCACTGAATGTGCAATGTCTGGTTGTGTGCATACCATGTCATACATTAAACTACCGACTACTGAAGCATAAGGAATATTTTTCATTTCTTCCTTCTCCTTATCATTACAAGGGCATGAAGCAGAATTTAATTTGAAATGGGAAGCAAGAAGTGTACCAACTAGTTTGGCATACTGCATATTAAATCGATCAAGCACCTTCTCAATATACTTTTCTTGTGATAGCCACAACTTTTTCTTCTTTCTATCACGAATGATCTTCATGCCCAATATTTGTTGTGATGGACCCAAATCCTTCATTGCAAACTGGCTGCTCAAATCCTTCTTCAACTTGTTAATCATATTCTTATCCTGTCCAACAACTAACATATCATCCATATATAATAATAATATAATGTACTTGTTCTGATCATATCGCATGATGTAGACACAATGATCAGTCTCTAGCCTATAAAAACCATGCTCCAACATAAAAGAATCAAATTTCTTATACCATTGGCGAGGTGCCTGTTTCAACCCATAGAGGCTCTTCTTCAACCTGCAAACCAAGTTCTCTTTACCTTTTATTTTGAAGCCTTCTGGCTGCTCCATATAAATTTCCTCTTCCAATTCTCCATGAAGGAAGGCAGTCTTTACATCTAACTGTTCACATTCTAAATCTAGAGTAGCAACAAGACCAAGAATAACTCTAATGGATGACATTTTAACAACAGGTGAAAAAATTTCATTGAAGTCAATACCTTCTTTCTGAGCAAATCCCTTCACAACCAGCCTTGCTTTGTATCTTTTCTTCTCATCACCCTCATGTTTGATCTTGTACACCCATTTGTTTCGTAGAGCTTTTCTTCCTTTTGGAAGCTTTACCAACTCTCAAGTTCTATTTTCTTGCAAAGAATCCATTTCATCCTCCATTGCTTTCTGCCATTCTTTACTATGCTCATCTTGACAAGCTTCCTGAAAACAACTAGGTTCACCTTCATCAGTTAATAAAATATAATCTGAGAGAGGATATCTCTGTGAAACCTTTTGAGGCCTAGTAGATCTGCGAACTGGAATCTCTTGTAATGGCTCTTGCACGGTTTCTACTTCTTGTTGTCCCTCATTCCCATTATGTTGTAATGGCTGGTCATTATTTCCAGTAGTGGCTTCTTGTAAAGGTGGCAGACTTTCTTGTTGTTCCTTTTGTTGTCCTGTAATTTCAACAAATTTCTGCATCTCCAAACTTTTGTCAGTATTTTTAAACATTTGTCCTTCATTAAAAATAACATCCCTACTTCTGATAATTCTTCTCTTTAGAGGATCCCACAACCGATAACCTAGCTCATTGTCAGCATATCCTAAGAAAATACATTTCAATGATTTTTCATCCAACTTGGACCTTTGTTCTTTAGGAATGTGCACATAAGCTTCACAACCGAAAACTTTCAAATGAGAATAATATAACTCCTTACTGGTCCACACCTTTTCGGGAATGCCTCCATCTAATGAAGTTGTGGGAGAGCGGTTTATTAAGTAACAAGCAGTTCGGACAGCCTTTGCCCAAAAATGTTTAGGCAAACCAGAATTTGAAAGCATACTTCTCACCTTCTCCAATATTGTTCGATTCATCCTTTCAGCTGTTCCATTTTGTTGTGGAGTGAGAGGAACTATTTTTACATGCTTTATCATATGTTTACTGCAATATTCTTCGAAGGCTTTGGAGCAATACTCCCCACCATTACCTGTTCTAATACATCTCAATAGTTTGTTAGTTTCCCTTTCAACAACCATATGAAATTTCTGAAAAACATCTAAAACTTGATCCTCACTCTTAATAGGGAAAGCCCACACCTTTTTTGATGCATCATCAATAAAAGTTACAAAATAAGCAGCCCCACCTAGTGATTTTATATTAAATGGGCCACAAACATCAGAACGCACCAAATCTAATATTTTTGTATCCCTTTTCAAATTATTCCTTAAAAAGGACACTCCTTTCTATCTACCCATAATACAATGTTCACAAAATTTAAATTCAGTACCTTTCATTCCAAGCAAAAGGTTTTACTCAGCAAGTATTTTTAGGCCTCTTTCTGTCATGTGTCCAAGTCTTTTGTGCCATAAATCTGCTGCAGGCTCCTCTGCAACAATAGCAATATCTAACTTTTGCAACTTTGACTTTAATGTATAAAGGGTGCCTGTTTTCTGCCCCTTTGCAACAACTAGCGAACCCTTTACGATTTTCCAGCATCTCTTGCCAAATACTATATGGCAGCCTTCATCATCTAGCTTTCTAGCTGAAACTAGATTCATTCCAAGCTTTGGTATATGCCTGACCTGTTTAAGCAATAAACTACAACCATCTTCTGTTTTTATTAAAACATCCCCCACACCCTCAATATTACATAAATTATTATTACCCAAGCGAACCTTACACAAATTACCAGATTTATAAGAAATAAAATTTTCTCTACTTGGGGTAGCATGGTAGGAGGCTCTAGAATCTAAAATCCAATCAATATCATGATTAGAAGCACAAAGGCATGCATCCTCATATGAAACAATAATTAATACCTCACCATCTGATGCAACAACCGTAGTATCTTCATTTGCATTTGCTGGTTTTTGTTCCTTTTGCTTTCGCTTCCAAAATCGACATTCTCTTTTCATGTGTCCCAATTTGCTGCAATGATAACAAGTAATTCTGCCTCTTCTTGATTTTGATCTTCCTCTTGACTTCGAACGCCCTTGTCGGTTTCGATCAAATTTTCTACCGCGATCAGCTAGGGCTAAGGCTTCTCCTCCCTGGTTCTCTGTCATTGATTTATGCCGTAGCTCCTCATTCATTAAATTGCTACTGACATCATCAAACTTCAGAGTTCCTCCAGGTGCCGAAGTGCTAATAGCTACGATCAAATTCTCCCAATTGTCTGGCATTGAACACATTAATAAGATGGCTCTAATCTCATCATCCAAAGTGATTTTAACAGAGGCAAGCTGACTAGTAATTATGTTGAACTCATTTAAATGTTCTGCTACAAAAACACCCTCCTTCATCTTGAGATTGTATAGTTTTTTCATCAAAAAAACTTTATTTGATGTTGTGTTCTTTTCATATAGATCATGAAGCTTTTTCCATAATTCTGCTGCTGTCTTCTCTCCGGCAATATTAAAATATACATTTTTAGCCAAATATTGACGAATGGTTGCAACTGCCTTTCTATCCAACTTTTTCCAATCTTCATCCGTCATCGTTGTGGGTTTCTTTGATATTCCTTCAAGTGGCAAATACTGATCTTTCAGAATTAATATGTCCTCCATTTGGGATTTCCATAGGGCAAAATTAGCCCCATTTAACTTCTCCATGTCACTCGTTGTGACCTCCATGCTCCTTAATGAAAGAGAGAAATAAAACCTACACACACCAAATCTTCCAGCAACTTTGCTCTGATACCAGTTGTTATGCAATTTTAAACTAGAATAAAAAAAATAACAGCAGCAATAAAATTAAAACACAGTAAATAAAGTAGACATCAAATAAGACATTAACAATAACATAGAGATTACGTGGAAAACCTCCAATGTGGAGGAAAAACCACGGGGCAAGGATCAATAGCTTTTATTATCTCAGAAAATCTTTTACATCAGGAGCTTTTTCGAAAATCATACTTCATCAATCATACATAGGAGAGATAAATATTGACATATTTATAAAATGCTTTTCGAAAGAAGAAGTTTCTGGATAATACGAGAAATTTCTATTTAAATTATATTTTTCTTAATTCGAAATAGAAGTTTCTTGATTTCTAGTCGAATTAGATTTTTCTTAATTCGAAATAGAAATTTCTTGATTTTTAAATTTAGTCTTCAGAAAACTAACAAATAGAAGTTGCCATCATTGTAGCTGCAGTTTCACCAGCACAGTTAAAACCAGAATTAGAGGTGTCAATTCTGTATGCTTCCAGTGAAGTTATCATGAATTTTGCTCTCTGCCAGCAAGCATTATCACTGGTTTCAACTCCAACTCAGTGTGAATTCTGATATGGCTTTGCTTGTCACGCTCGAAGGTAGTGGGAAAGGACGGCCTTGAGTTTGGACAGTATTTGCATGAGCATGAAGTCTAAGAAATGAATGAAAGGCAATGTGAATGGCATGGAAGAAAAGACAGAGAGAGATGTTGAGATAGCCCATGGGTAAAAGAAATTATCTCATTATTCGAAATTTCTTATTTGTTTGAATGCTCATATTAATTTCTGGATTGTATTGTGTGTTGGTGTGACTACTGAGATTATAAAGGTTTAACCTAATCATAAATCTCTAAGAGGCTAAGAGTTGAGCAGAAGGAGACATATTGTTAGTTAATATTTGCACGGTTCCTCTCCAGGAAACAAGCTAGATTCAAATCTCAGAAGTGAATAGAATAGAATATACAGTATTGGATTGCCATATTTCTTAGGAAAGCAAATTATTTCTTTGACCTTGGTTAGTTTGTCTTGGTTATTATTATTTATTTATTTTATATAATCAAATGTTCATATAAAAGTGTATTTGGAGTGTATGATCGGTGGTACCCGACACTCCCATAGTTTGTAAAAGAGAAGTTCATATTGGGGGGAGAGGGGCATTCTCAAATTGAGCATTAAAGCCAAATTTGTTAAATAAGTAGCAAACCAATTGGAGGTAGGAGGCAATGGAGGTTGGAGGACAATAATGTCTCTCGTCAACCACTAATGATGAGGTCTTTTTTTCAGTATTAGTGGTATTTCCTTTCATTTCTCTTTTTTTGTGTGATGAATCCCCTTGTGGTGAAAAATATTGTAGTGAAAAAAAAGCACTAATGTAATGTAGTTCATTGATCTTGAAATGGTTAGTGGTAATCCAGAAAACCATATGAGATGAATAGATGAGTGTGTTTCTATTCATAACTAGGTTTGTGGAAAACCTGTGTGAAAACCATGAAAAGTTGATGAGAGGTGTCTTTCATTTGAATCAAGATCATGAGCCACAAGAGTTGGGCTTACTATAGTTGAAAGTGTTCAAATTTGAAAGAGGAGAATGTGGACATCATTGATCTTGTAAACGGTTGTATAGGAGAGAAGCTGACTACAAAGATCTTCTCACTGTTGGACTTCTTGTAAGTGGTAAAACTGATGATGAGTTCATTGGAAGTGAAAGTGAGATAAGTTTTCGTATGTAGATGATCATGTGCAGCAAGATCCAAATAGCAGTATGCAAACCTAAAAGTATGCGTAGGCATATGATTATGTTTTCAATTCGTGTGATGTAGTTTCTCTCCATGTTCACACTAAGAGGGGATGATAGGAACTAGTGTTCACATGGGTTTTTAAATTAGCATTATAAGTATGTGTAATAAATATTAAGTTTTTGAGAAATAACTTAATATTATTGTTAGTGTGATTTGTTAGAATATTATACGTAGGTTAATATACAAATATTTATAGGGATTTGAATTGTTAGAAGTTAAAATAATTCATCTAGATGTAAGGGGAATTGTTATAGGATCTCTGCTATAATGTAAGAGATGCAAGTCCTATATATATGTAATGTATTATTGAATAAAATGAGAGAAATAGAAGCACATATTTTTGGTGTATAATCTTTTGCAATCTTCTATTTGTCTTTACCCAAATTTCTCTCATATAGTAGGGAATACAATTAATTTGCTATTTAAAATATCACTAACACTTATAATAAATGGGGTGCACTTATTGGTTATTAATACAGAGGAGAGATTTCAATATAAAAGGTTAAGGTGAGGATGATCTAGGAAGAGGTTTTACAAGTCCTCAAGGGGCTTAACCAAATACAAGTTATTTTGGTTCTCATTTCATTAACTATAAGTGTTTGTAAGAAGTGTATGCTATGTCCAACATATATTAAATCATGATATGACATGTCTTACACACGTAATTTTGTACGGAGAATATCTTATACATTGTTCTTTTACTGACCTTGTTAAGCCATATGAATAGTGTCCATTATTATTACACATACTCTTATCTATCTAAGCAAATTCATGGTTCCATATAGTTCTTCTATTATAGGCATTAACTAGAATAATTCAATTATTACAAGTGTTAGTGATAACTTTATTTATTTATTGATCTTTTGAATTATTTAAAAATGAGTTGTTTATAGCAAGGAAATGCATTTAATTTGTGATTTAAACTATTAGTAATGCTTGTAAGAAATGGGGTGCACTCACTAGTTGTTACTACAAAGGAGGGGTTTCAAACTAAAATGTTAGGGATGATTTGGAAAGAGACTTTACGAGATCTTGAGGGGCTCAACCATATAGAAGACAACTTTTTGATTTGTATGATTATATGAATACTTCAATAATGATAGTAAAATAATAAACCTATGAATTTTGAAATAAATCAGGTCAACAATATAATTTGACATGTTATCTTCTAACCTATTTCCCCTCAAGTAGAACCTTAGAATACTTAGAATATGTTTGGAATACTTTATAATATTTTTTTTAAGTGTCAAATTATTTTATCAACAAATTTGTTGAAAAATAATGTATTTTTTATGATGAAGTGATACTTTTATATTAAAATATCGAAAATATTATACACATCACATAAAAAATGGGTGGAATAGAATCATTACCTAAGAAGGCTATGGTAAAGTTATACAAAGACAAAAATAAAGTAGTCAAATCATTATGTTTTCAAAGCTATATTAGCAAGAGAGAGAGGGATTCCTATTAAGGGGAGGGCACCAAATAGTTGGAAGATCTTAAACATCAATAATGGGCTATTAGCCAATGATGCATCATCCTTATCTTTTTCTTCTTCTTAGTAGCACACATAGGTGAAATGGAAAGATCCAAGTGTGTCCAACTAGAAAAACCACACTGAGAAGTTACAAAGGAATGTCCACATGGTGGAGGAGTCAATCCACATTGTTTAGATTTTGGATAATCATAGGACATATGATGTGGATGTCTATAACTATGACTACGAGCACATTAATTCCCATGTGGCAGAGAGACTTGCCCCTATGGTGAAGAAGCATCACTCGTGGTAGGGGAAGGTGGCACATATGCAACTATATAGGGGTGTTTGACCAATGCTCAATCAATGTCTACAAATGGGAAACCTCCAAAGCCACAATGTTTGCTTGGAATTTGATCTGTAACATATAATTTGAACATATTATATCTTTAGTATGCTTATAGAAATGCTTATCTACAATTAAGCTAACAAGAAAGATGGAAAAAAAAAAATCAAATTGAGAAAAGGATCTCCACTTTGAAAGCATGCCAAATATAGGTGTATCTTACTAGCATTTTGGACTAGTCTCCCAAAAGGACCATATGCTAGGAAAAAGGATATGATTTGAAAGTTTTGAATAAATCATCAATCCAATGGAAGCTGCCTAGGATTGTGGATAAAACCAAAAAAAATGCTTGAGGGTTTCCATATGGCTACATGAAGGACAATGGGGAGATACCAATCCCAAATGAACCAAATCGAATCCTGTTAGGAATACGTGATTATGCAAATAAACATGAATCCAACCCATGACCTACATTTTATTAACAACACATATTGTCCCATAGTTTCTAACTTATGCCTAATTGTATCAATACTTTAGTGATGATAGTAAACCTAAATTTTTTGAAGTAAATCAATTCAATGTAATATACTTTGACATGTTATCTTCTAACCTATTTCCCCTCGAGTACAACCTTTCCAATTATTTGAAAACATTTTTATTGTTTAATTATGAGAAACTTGTCAATGTGCACTTTTATTTGTTTTCCTCAAGTGAAATGATTCTATATTTTATAAGAGGAAGTGATCCAATTTTTGGAAGCTTCTTTATAGCCTTCATAATAAACTTGTGCAAGTTGATAACATAATGTGTTTCTCAACCTACACTTTTTTTTGTTTTCCTCAAATGGAGCTCGTACTTTTTAAGTTTACCAAAGAGAAATGGCACCCAACAAATTTAGGTTTATAAAAGCACACTTTTCCAATATTTGGAAGATTTGTTATTATATAGTAATGTTTTTTTTAGGATTTGTTATATAATAAATCTATACCAAGACCTTAATGCCTATAGGCTAATCACAAAACTAGGAAAATGAATAAATCATTTTTATATTCAATATTATGGAGACTAGTTATAAAAAGTAACATAAAAAAATACAGGTCTTTTGCATGCATGAATCAAGGAGATGACATGTTTGTATTTAAGGTAACTCTCAATCACTCCTAGTCAATAAGAGAGTTAACTTGGTCTAATTGAGATAGAGGCAGCCTTGACTAAACATAGGTGACACCTAACCACCATCAATTAGGAGTCAAGGTAGTGGTGGCACTTGTGTACCTCAAGTCAAGGTGAGCATGTGTTATTATTAGCACCTATGTAAGAGCAATTAAATATTTATATTTTCCTAAGTAAACTTATTGCATAAGTGTAATATCATACAAGGATAAGACATATCCAAGGTCAATAAAATATTCCACAAACACACAACCTTCCCCCTTTCCCAACACCCTCTCCCCACTCCCTTAAGAGCAACTTAGGAGAAATAAAAAAGACAAATGGGTCCCAACAAGTAGGTCATGTTAGGTACCCATGTACAATGATGATCCCCTCAAAAAGAAGCAAGGAGAAAATCCATATGATAAAACTCCCCCAAGAAAGGATGGAGAGAAAAAGTCTAAGTGACCTCTCCCTCTAAAGCAATGAGAAGGAGAAAACCCCATATGAGAAAAAACTCCCTCCCATAATAGAGAGAAGAAGAGAGACCATGCAACCCCCTTGATTTGTAGTTTCATGTACCAATTATAGATGCTTGACATTGAATGTTGAAGATGGTCGAAGATTGTCGAACAAAATTTCTCCCCTTAGGAAGAAATAAAGCCAAAGGTGTATGAAAGATATCTTCTCATTCTTGAAGAGAATATGAGGGAAGAAAAATTAAAATATATGATCCTTGAAAGATGCTCAAATATTTCCATGTTGATGCCAAGAGGTGCCACAATCAAATTAGTAGTCCTAGGCCTAACTAAACATATTGATAAATAAGAACCTTATGGAAATGGATGTAGAATAAGATCCAAAGATGAAAATGAATCCTTTGAGTTCTACTCAAGGGTCTCCAAGCTAATGCCAAATTGTGACAAATGCAAATAAGACGAATTAGGTACCACATAAGATTCACTTGTACAAAAACCACGAAAGTATGGTGTTCACCATAGGCAAGATAACTAGATCGAGAAGAATTAGGTACTCATGTAGTGGGCAAAGAAAGAACAAGAGGGTCTAAATGTACCCTCATGACATATGAAGATGATGCAACTCCATAGGAGCTAACATCAAAGAGGATACAAATGTCCTTAACAGTGGATTAAAAAAAATGATATGAACCTACTACAAGGAATCATTGGAAGCCATTAATGAAGTAGCACTAGATTCAAAGGGAGAATAAATGGAGATGAGATCTCAATGCATTTCATTTGACCTTCCATAATTTAGGAGGATTATGTAGAATAATCAAATTGAAAGAAGAGAGTAAGATACTTGATTATGTCCCCCATGATTACTCAATCAAGAAACCAACAAAAGTAAATCCAAACTAATAAGATTACCCCAAAGTCACAAAATAAAGAGACCCCTGATAATTTATGATGATGACAATTTATAATTACCATTTTAGTATTTGTCACTTTCCAAATTAGCAAAGTGGTCTTGATATTAATGTATTATAAATGCCAAATCAGGCCACATAGCTAAAAGTACAATTTTATGAAAGAACAAGATTGATCAAACTGTTTCAATAAGAAGTGCATGAAAATTTATGCACTTTTAAAATATTACATCAAAAAATGGTACTTTATTAGCCTAAACAAAGCCTTGGAAGTTCACAAAATGAGCACTGCTTAGTATCACTTGTGAGTGCAATTTTTAGAAAATTTAGAAACCAAAATTTAAAAACAATCTACACCACAATGAAGCTCTTAAAAATTGTCATAGATCAAATAATTGCTTATAAGATAGAGTTGATACAACTTAGAATGGAGCATGTAAATTTCAGATACCAATTTCAAAATTACACTAGAGGGGTCAAGCTTGAAGAGAAGGGATGCTAATATTAGCATGATGCAAGATGATGTCAACAACAGAATATTCTAAAAATGATAAAATATTCTCTATGCCATGGAATATTTTAATACCATAATCTATTAAGCCTAAAACCATCATCATACTCTAAAACTATTAAATTCAAAATAAAAACTACACTTTTCAAGCACAAAACCACCATTTGAGGCAAACAATTATTTTGGTAGGAACCTTTGTTAAATACTCTATGGGTGGGCAAGCGGGTCCTACCAATGGTAGGAGAGTGAAGCAAAGGTCACAAAGACAACATTGTTGGTTGTAAGCAAAAGGTGCAAGTGGTGGACTACCCAACAATCATTGCAATAGTTCCAAGTAGGTACTACACAATTATTTTTTTATTTTTACAATTGTACTATTTGTATAGTCAAGGAGACAAAATCTTAAGATCAAGCAAAAGTACTCCAATTTCAATGATTTGACAATCTATTTATGGGTTCTCAGCCCATTTGAAAGCAATGGTGGTGTTAGATTTGACACAAAATACTCTAGATTTGACACAAAATACTCTAAAGAAGCAAACACCCATCAGATCTGGTATGCACTTCCAAACTTCAAATACTTACAAATCTAGCCAATTTGGACACATCGAAAGATCAAACTAAATTTTTTGGACACCGCAAACTCAATGGTGTGCTTCTTTCAATATTGAGTCTTAGCGTTGCTGGTGGTTCACCAAAGTTTTGCTGTAAAATGTGGACTTCATAAGGTTGGTATATAACAGTCTTTCAACTGAAGTGATAGAAAGGAATTGGATGGTTGTGTTCTTTGTAAGTGTAATCATGCCAACACATTCTCGGCATGGTTATAAACTAAAATTTGTCATTATGACAACACATTCTTAACATGGTTATAAACTAATTTTTTGGTCTTTATGCCAGAAAATTTATGGTCATGTTTTTTCAGATGGTCATTGCTCTAAGCTAAGCTAGACTAAATCGCTAGACTAAGTCATTGTTGTCTACTCCTAACACCCAAGGCTGAAAATTACTTGATTGTTCAAGCCCTTACGGTGGTATGCTAGTATGTCTGTGTGCTCTACCGTCCTACCAGTCAACTATAATTAATATTTTGTAAATGAAAAAGACTTTCCACCACCCAAATTGGGAGTATTTATAGCAAGTATATCACAACTGTTTACAGTAGCAGTTTGGAAATAGGAAAAAAAAGATTTTAATGAATATTTAAAATAAATTTGTGACATGACAGGTAATTCCCCAGCAATCAGTGTAAGTTGATGACTATAGGAGTTTAACTATACCCCGATGGTTAGCCATATTATGATGGTATTTATCAAAATCTTTGCACTCTCATATCTCCTTGACCTAAGCTGAAAGAATGCCTGACATGACTTTAACAGCTTCACCCTTTAAAAGAATACGTTTTCCGTCCTCTACCACTTGAAGGACAAACTTCCCACCTCTCTTTGATGCCTGATTAACAGAAGGATTAGGTAAATTCAGACTACACCCAAACTACGAGATATTTGAGGTATCCAATAAAAAGGCAAACATAAATACAATCTCATTTATAGGCAATTAGGCATTTGCATAAAAAATAAATCAAACATAAACTACAAAGAGAGATTGGTGTCTAATTATTACTAGCTACAAGCATCCTCCATGTGCTCAACTCCTATCTACACCTATCATTAAAAGTACAATTTACCTGCTGAGCAACTTAATGGGTTTTCCCAAGCTTTGTGGCCCAATAAGGTCCCAGTGCACAGTGGGCGCTACCACACACATGGTCCTGAAAGGTGGAGAGAGAATGTAATACACAAGTAAGATTCCAAGAGAGTAGAAAAGGAATCAAATTCACAAATTCTCAAGTTAAACGCTGACAAAAAAGATAGTTATCACATAAATACAAGAGTTTGTTATTAGAGTAAATTCACCCTGTCCTTAGGATCAAAACAAAATCAAAATCTCTTGAAGCTCACAGGAAATTTATGTCAAACTTTAATGCAATGTTGGGGACAATTTTTCTTTTTCAGAGCATTTCATCATCATATGAATGAAGCAGCATTTTTTAATTCAAAACCTATGCTAAGGTACCAATGATACTTAATTGTATCTATCATTATTTGCTTTTTCAGTTATTCATCAAATAAGGATTTATCATAGAACACACAATATGAATTAAAGTTTGACATAAATTTCTATTCTAGAAGATTTTTCTATTAGTGCCATACAAATAATATTTTCAAATTTTCAAAATAAACAACATTTGTATGAGAAGAACACTCCATTTCACCTTGAAACTTGAAATTCCCTACCTCATTAATGCCACATTTTGGACAGAAAAAACGAGAGTAAAAGTCAAATCCAGACTGCTGGGGAGCAAGACCTGTTACAATAACCCCTCTGCCACTGCATTTACGAATTTCATCAAATTGAGGCTGTAAACTTTCAACTTCTTCTCCTGAAGCAAGTTCAATCTTCAAAAACAGATAACATTAACCACCACAATAAATAATCTTCTTGGTACGAAAACATTGAATATTCATGCTACTACCATACACATATTGCCTTAGACATTAACAATTGTATTTGTATTAAGCATTAAAAATTAATTAAAAAATGCATGAAGCGGAACTTTAACAGTGCTGCTTGCAACTTAGGTCCCTCAGTCCTTGTATCTAAAAATATTAGGTAAACAATTGTGAACAAAATGATTGAAGTAGTGATCTTGTGTTGTCTTCTACTGATGCAAAGGTAATCTTGTATGTATTCCTTAAATTTGTACATTTCAAATTTGACCTACGTAGATGACAGAAAACAATATGTAAAATGAAAATTACCATGGCTTGATGAAAGTTGTAATCTCATGCAGCTCTCATCTGAGTGACAGAGATTCATTCAGAATTTTGAAATGAAAATTTAAAACCATATTGAAAATTGTGCCACGCTTTGCACTAGTTAAATATTTATAAAGAATGAATTACAAACTGAAAAACAATCGCTCTTGGGTACAATGTGTCAAAGAGAGACAAATTATTCTTAAAAAAAATCTAAAGACAGCTTGGTATGGGAAGGGAAAGAAATCGACATTTTGTATCTCCTTGAAGATCTATGATTGGATGAAATTGATGAAAAGATTACAGATCTGGAGCTCCTCGGACTTGCAGACTTTCTCTAGTAAGATTTTCTATTGGCTTCTCCAACATATCCTTAACCTTGAAAGAATTATTAAGGAAAACACAGACTCAAGTAGAGAGAGACAACATAAATCATTGATATCCTTCTGAAAGTATTAATCAAAGCTTGAATCCTAGAAGTTTAGAACTACCAAACCCTGAAAAACCATTCACAGACCATACAGATGCTAGCAGGCACACAATAATGGTAGTACTTTCATAGGAGGATAAATAATACCATAAGAAACTATATAAACGACAGTGCTAAAAAGGGATACCCTCTGTTGACCAAGAATTATTTGTAGTGATCCATGCAATCAAAATTTTAATAGGCCACAAACTATTACTACACTTACCCTCAAAAGGAGAAATATCTAGCAAACAATATAAATGGTCCTCATTTTTTGTCAAATACCAACCAACATTTTGTTTACTCCCCTATCCAATAAAATGAATACTTGAAATAATGAACAGAATTAATAATGCATACTAGATAAAGGAGTACAAGTATATCTTTATTCGCACATAAATTTATTACAGAAGTAGACCAGAGATGGTCAGCCAAGGATTTGAGTCGATCCAACTAGATCATCCTCCTTTCCTTGATGATACAAAATCTATTTAAATAACTCAACAATTGCCAAGAGGAACACAATTGTCAACTAACTCTTATAACCACTTGAAGCTAACAAAAAATTAATACATAGTCCGATAAACCATATTATCAAAACATAACAATAGGCATTTGTACACTAGCTACATCTTCCCCCCCAAAAGAAAAAAATTGTCTTCTAGATGACAAGGAAAATAAGTAAAAATCAAGTAACATTAGGGAAGAAATTCCAAACTGATGATGATATTGTAGACAACTTGTAGGCAAACTTGGAAGCCTAGTTCACAAACTCATTTGGAATCTAGTGAGAATGAAGATCCAACAATTGAATGTAGTTCATACCTTTTGTGAATAATGCTACAAATTGTACCATTGGCATGTTGGGCTCCAAAACCAAGTCACATCATCAACACAATCCAGATCATCAATTGACACATCAAGGTGTTTGATCTTTACTCTTTTTCTATGCAAGATGAATGAATTTATGTAGAAGTATAACCACAAGACAACATTGATTAGAAAAGGAAGATAACAAAAATGTAGTGAAATGAAATGGTACAAATCCTTGATGAGCATATTGGAAAAGAGACCTAGCAAAACAAGTACAAAGAATATCTCATGTGTTGGAAGGGTAAGGGGTTACAAGAAGATTTGTGGTTAATAGAAGTTGAAGTAAGTTGTCTTGGGTAGCTGAATCGGTCTTCTAGATTCCACAAAATCCATTTTGTAAGCACCAAGCTCACAAACTTTTCCCTTGAGGTGTCTAATGCAAGAGCATTCTAGGGGTCGGCTTGCATCTAGGTTTCCTTTCACTTTGTTCAATTTTGGTTGGTCCACACAATGGACTAGTTGTGTTTTGGTTTGAAGTGTGCATTATGGGTTTTGGTGTGCGGTTTTGATTGAGTGTGTTTGGGAATTAGTCATCTAGATTCCACAAAATCCATTTTGTAAGCACCAAGCTCACAAACTTTTCCATTAAGGTGTCTAATGCAAGAGCATCCTAGGGGTCAACTTGCATCTAGGTTTCCTTTCGTTTTGTACAATTTTGGTTGGTCCACACAATGGAGTAGTTGTGTTTTGGTTTGTAGTGTGCATCATGGGTTTTGGTGTGTGGTTTTGATTGAGTGTGTTTGGGAGCCTAAGTAATCTACAACATTACTGCAAAGGCCATTGGTTGTGTCATTAGTGTTGTATGAGGCACATAGGCTAAAGCAAACACTTGCCTTCATAAAACACAAAGTGAATCCTTGTGAAACTATTGCCAGAGAGCAAAGCATATGGCCCACCAAAGAGTGAAGTGTACAATTCGATGGAGAGTGAGAGAGGGAGAGAGAAGGATATGGTTGTATGTAGAGAGAGTGAAGCATATGGTGGCTTGAAGCTTTGGATATAGAGATGTGGGATATGATCGTATGTAGAGAGAGTGAAGCATATGATTGTTTGAAGCTTTGGTTATAGAGATGTGGTGCATGAAGCAACCTTTTAATTTCCACATCTATGGATTGATTGTTACATAACAGTTCTTGAAGTTGTTACTTTGGACCATGGACATTGAGTAAGATATACTCTTCTATTATCTACACATGATTAGAAGACCAAGGGTCACCTTTAAATAATTTTAATGAGTGCAGATGGTGAGAGTTGGAGCTAAGGGTGAGTACAAAGTGATTCTTAGACATAGCTAGGCTTGTATAAAAGGCGATAGATTATACCATGGAGAGTTGCTGCAAGTGAGTTGATTATTCTCATTGAGTTGGGTCGCATAGGTTGGTTGGGTTCCATCAATTTTGGAGTGGCTTATAGGATGTACATTTCTTTTGCAACAATATATTGAGTGTGTTTTGATAATTCTTCACTTCTCTTCCTTTCCTCTCATTCTTTCATTGTGTCACTCTGGACAACTATTAGCCAATTGTTCATCTAACTCACTTGTGATTTGCATGAAGTGGTATAAGAGTAGGAGTTGAATCCTACAAGTGAGAATTGTGTGAGCTCCATAATCAAGTGAATTTGTGCACATGTCACATTGTAGGTGGCTAGAGGATCTATAGCCCATCAACGAAAAAAAGAGGTAGGAAAACAAAAGGTGGCATAGCACATGTGACAAACCTTGTTGATAAGTTGAGAGCCCTTTAGGTAAGGCTTGACATCATGGAGAGTGCACAAAGAAGACAAGCAACCATGATGAAGGACATTAACCATAATGCTAGTTGAAAGCAAACCAAGGTTTGATCTTCCAACATGTTCAAGAAGTTTGAATCCAAAGAATTGATAAATTTGAGTCAATTGAAGACCCAAAAAGACATGTGCAAGCCTGAAGTTGAAGGGGCATGATTTATGGTGGTGCAACATTGTGGAAAATGAACACATTAAGAAGGATACAAGGTAAATTGCAAATTGGGACCACATGATCAAGAAGCTCAAGGGAAAGTTCTTTTGTAAAACTGAACAATTTTAATATATATAATTGTCAATTGGATCTTGTAGTCGTCATTTAGAGAGAAGTAACACAATAGTGATAATTGTTGGCTACACAAAACTTCATCATATACATACACTCTTGATGCCACATAATCCTTGTTAGGATTGAGCCCATCGGAATAACATGGACATCAAGCTCTAAGCAATGCATGGACAAATGGTTTTCCTTTTTTAGATACAATCCCAATGCCATACAAATATTCATAGGATTTGGTCTATAGTGATAATTCAATCTGGTGTATAAGTCCAGCATTGTACTCTTATGTATCCTTCCCTATTGAAGATGAATAAAGGAGGTTTATTCAGCTATCTCTTGTCTCTATTGAATGTGGAATGTTGCTTGTGCAGTTTTTCTTTCATTTCCATTCCCTATTCAACATAATTCTTAAATTAATTACATAGATCCATCTCTTGGTTAGTTTGAGGATTATCCTTGTACAACTCCTAGACTTAATACAAATCACTTTGCCATACACTTTCCTTAAATTTCTAAATAAAATAGCCAAAAGATGATCATAAAAGATAATCTAACCAAGAAGACCATGTTTATCCCTTGTAGTATAAGGTACAAAGCATTAGACCTTGTGGCACTTCTCAACCGCAAAATATTTTCAAGGACACCCTGCTAGTGATATTGTTAGTGAGAGATATCCTAAATTCACATGGAATCCACAAAATTGTGTTTCTACCACCTAAGAGTCCATCTAAACATTAATCCATGGTGAAAACCTGCAATCAAACATGAAAGGCATGCAAAGATCCCATGTCACAAGTGGACAGACACTTTGGGAAAAAATCTACCTTTGGTAGGATTCACCAACATAAATAGTATACAGTGAGCCATAAGAAAGAGCCTCTTGAAAGTAATATCTAGTTTCAAACCACTCATTCTAGGCTAGACCTTCAAAATTTTAAAGGAAAACCTAGGTGCCACATCACATGTTACATGCAATGCATTAACAATATGATGAGTGTAAAAGAAATGTGGAAAAACTCAAAACACAAATGATGTACCGATATCAACATGTACACCTTGATCACAAAAGTAGGGCATAAAGTATATGTAAGAGTAAAAACAAACAGCTCTCTTTCAATTTGAAAATGGGTCAATATATCTTTGGGATATCACAGATCGTCTATGATATTAGGAAGCATAAATGAAGTGGCATATAAGCTATCTAAGTACCACCTCATGTAAAAGTAAACTTGGCATTTCATGGTAGCTTCTTAAATATATTCTATCAAGATACAATATTCTTCTATTGTTGTTGAAGTTGAAAAGCAAGCCTGCAACCCAATTAGACCATTGTACTAAAGGATGGGAAAATTAAGAAATCAATTAATCAAGTATTACCTAACTGTATTATCAGATAAACCTTTAGAAGTAAAAACTTTGGAGAACTAGACTGTTTACGAGAAAAGGCAAATTCATTGAAGACAATAAGTCTTTTGAAGTGAAGGGAGGATTTTTATTAGCCCTAGTGGGCCTTTACTCTACAAAGAATTAGTCAATTATTTATTCCAACTACAGATGACAATCTGGGTGAACAAAATTGACAAGAAATTGTTGGAAGACGTAAATTAATTGTATGACGGCATAAACCTGCCAACCCTGCCAACCAAGTCACATCCAGCCGACCAAGCACCAAAGTCTGGAACCTTCCTCACTTCTAGATTATTCACGATGAGCTCTGTTTCAACTACCCACTGTAAATATCCCAACTAACTCACATTCTAAAGTTTGTAAGGAATTTAATTCATCTCATCTATAAATGAAACACCTGGGCCTGTGTTTTGCAGTGCTCCAATTGCAAGTGTTGTGTTTATCTAGTTTGTGCTCTACCTTCAAATTGGTATCAGAGCAAAGTGATCCAAGGGAGTGTTGCAGTTTGAAGACAAGTGTAATTGCTGCAAGAGAGAGAGCAGATCGTGGGCATCAAAGTGTGGTTGCAGAAGCCAAGGGAGATTTGCAGAGAAGAAGCCACTGCCTGATCAGCCAAACAAAGTGTAGTCAATCAAAAAAAAAAAAATCATTGCCAGTAAGACAAAAGCCACAAGAGATCACTGCCAGCTGCTGCAAAAGCCAAAGTTGTGGGTGTAAAAAAGCAAAAGAAAATTGTTTAGAAGGTAGTCGTTAATGGAGGGAAGCCACTAGAAAGAAGAAAAATCGTTGTTTGAAAGCAAGGCACAACAAGAGAGATCATAGTCGCAACCAAGGAGAGTTGCAGTTGCTAGGAGAATAAAGGAGTAGGTTGAGAGAAGAGATCCGGGAGTTGTCACAAGTGAGTTGCAAGGGAGAAAATCTGTTCTATTCTTCATGAGGAGTCGATGTAAAAAGCTGGATGCTAAATCACTCCCTGGGAATCAAGAAGATTTGATCGTTGTCTCAAAAAGAACCTGATGTAGAATGGACGACTGCAGAATTGTTGTTTGTTGCAGAGATATTGAAGATCTATTGGAGATTGCTGCTAGAAGCCCAGATCTGTTGCAGATAAAATATAAGGGAGCCGTTGGAGGATTTTAGGCGTAGAGTTGAAAGCACATTAGAAGCCGTAAAGGAGATTGTAGAAGCCACAAGGAGGATTCCCCATGTCAATTGCAACATTTTGAAGGACAATTTATCCAAAGTCGACATTGTTTAAAAACGGTAGATCGTGGTTTTGTTTTGTGGTTTGCAGATTGTTGCCTAGAGAAAGAATTGTAGTTTTTAGAAAAGTTCAGAGGTTGCTATTTGATGTAATCTAAGCTGTTAAGTTTTAAGTGTTGGAGGAATTCACTGTTAAATATTTGAAGATGCAAAAAGATTGTTGACAAAGATCTTTGCAGTCATAAAAGAACAAAAATCGATTGGAGGAAAGGATCAAAGAAAGCCGTTTGGGAGGAGCTTCAGGTCACAATAGTCAAAGAGAAAGGTAGTTTTAATATTTTATATATATTTGGAAGATAGATCAAGGCATACATATAAAATGCACGCTATAGCAATATTTAATCTTTGTTTGGTTGTGGATAAAGGTTTAAGTTGCACTATTTGTAATTGATTGGAGAAAAAGAGAAGTTAATCTCTATGGTTAAAGATTGTTGGTATGTAGAAACTCCAAACCATCTAGAAGGAAGCTACAAGTGTTGAAAGAGTAGTGAAGGTTTGTGTGACCATATTTATGACCAAATAAAGAAGATTTTGGAGCCGCTAACTTAGGGTAATTTTTTGAAAACAAAGAACCATCGTTAAGAAGGTAAGTTGTAAATTTTTTGAAGAGATATTATTTTGACAATTTGTGAAAAGGAAATTGCAAAAAGTTGAGTCAAGCCAACAAAGGTAAGAGATTGTAGATTGTGAAGAAAGATCGTTGTCATTGCAAAGAGGAGAAATTGAAGAAGAGTGGAGACACGCGAAGTTGTTGAACAAAGGTAAATCGGTGTAGCAAAATCAAGTGCATAAGGTGAGTTTAAATCTTTTGTTTCAATGGGAAAAGTTGGTAAACGTGTTAAGAAGGAAAAAGTCAATTTAGAGGAAGAATTGGTGAATGTTAAGGAATCCAATTGAAAATTGATAGCAAGTTTAAAAGAGACTGGAAAAAGAGGATATGAATATCCATGTGAAATTGATAATCTTAAAGAGAAAAATAAAGAATTAGAAGAAAAGTTGAAGTTGTTTGATGAAGTTGAAAGGAATAATGAACAGTTGAAAGAAAAGATAAAGACGTTAGAAGAAGAAAATAGTTTACGAAAGGAAGAACTATCAAAATTGAAAGAAGAGAATGAATGCCTAAAGTCAAAGCCATTAGTATGTGATGCTTCGTGTGATATTGAAGACTTGTATAGTCCAGTCGATCAATTAGTTGGTTTGTGTGATATAACCAAAGATGTTTTTGATGAAAAGTATAAGGATGAAGCTAATGTGTTTGAATCTACAAATCTTGTAAAATGTGATGAGAAAAGATGTTTTTAAAATAATGTTGGTTTGAAAATTATGAAGAAAATGGGTTATAAAGGTAAAGGATTGGGAAAGTATGGGCAAGGAATCAAAGAGCCCACTGAGCCAATAATGAGGCCAAAGTATGTAGGTCTTGGATATGTAATAGGTAAGGAAAATGATGTTACAAGTAGTACAGGTTCAAACAAATCAATTCAAGGAAAACAATTATGCAGTGTTCCCATTGTAATAGGGAAGGACATAGGAAAGATGTATTGGGATTTACATCTCTCCCACTCTCTCCCACTCTCTCGCACCCTCTCCCACCTTCTCTCTCTCTCTCTTGTGTTATGAATGACCACGTGCATGTGTGTGTGTGCATATCCATCAGATCATCATTGTATTTAATTAACATGCAGTCATGTGTGTTTATTAAATGTGTAGAATTTGTGGTCTAAAAAACCATTCTAAAAAGACGTGTTGGAATAGATAGTGGAAAAATGAATATATGAAAAAATGCACGCAGATGGATTGTGGATGGAGCTATGGATCAAGTTGAAAAACATTATAGGTATGTTGACAAAGTTATTCAAGTATAAGTGTTCATATGTGAAGAATGATAGAAATCAAGAGAGATATAAAGGTTTGAGAAATGTGACTAATATTGTCTTGTAGAAAAGGGAAAACTAAAAATAGAAAGTTTGCAAGAAGTGTACATCCAAATTTTAAGTGATTTGAAGATCAGTTGAAGATGGAGGTGCATGAAGACACCAAGTTCATTCATCATCATTGACGATGGGATAGAATCAAATTCTTGCAAAAAAGTGCAATAGCATGAGGGAGATTACTTTTTCAAAAATGAAGGAATCGAATTTGAAGATTGCAGATTAGAAGAGTGATTGACAAGCAAATTCGCAAAGAAGAATTTTCAAGGATAAAATTTGAATATTTGATGGTCATCATTGTATTGGTGGATAAGTGATTGTAAATGGGTACCTAACAAGGCTTTAGGTTAGGACCCATCCTTTTAGATTATGGGGGGCTATTTAAAGTAATTAGAACAATTAATTTATGGGGAGATGTTGGAAGATGTAAATTAATTGTATGATGGCACAAACCTGCTAACCCCGCTGACCAAGTCACATCCAGCTGACCAAGCGCCGAAGTTTGGAACCTTCCTCACTTCTAGATTGAGCTTTGTTTCAACTGCCCATTGTAAATATCCCAACTAACTCACATTCTACAGTTTGTAAGGAATTTAATGCATCTTCATCTATAAATGAAACACACGGGCCTATGTTTTGTAGTGCTCCAATTGCAAGTGTTGTGTTTATCTAGTTTGTGCTCTGCCTTCAAAAATAACCTCACTTTTAAATTATTCACAACGAGCTTTGTTTCAACTAACTCACATTCTACAATTTGTAAGGAATTTAATGCATCTTCATCTATAAATGAAACATCCAGGCCTATGTTTTGCAGTGCTCCAATTGCAAGTGTTGTGTTTATCTAGTTTGTGCTCTACCTTCAAAAATATACACTTGGTCCAAGAAAGGAGGATGACATCATCATTTATCAATTACAACCAGGGAAACCCGGGGAAACGCCCCCCCCCTCCAAATGCCCTGTCCCTATCCCTAGGACATCCTGGGTACAGGGGGGCAACTAGGGGATGGTCCCCTAGCATCCCCTTTTTGCACTTTTGCTAGGAAACGTCCTGGAAACCTAGGGACGATCAACCCAAAAAAGTGGGACGGTCAACCATCCTAGAAGTCCCCTGGCCATCCCCAGGATGGTCAGCCGTCCCCCGCATCAAAGCATGGTCAAAACAAAAAAAAACACATTTTCATAGCAAGGGAGTGTGAACTTAATTATGTCCACCCATGAAATAAATTGGTGCCATTGCTTGTTGTCTTGAAACTTTGGATAAGTGTAACTGATACAATTATTCAATATTGGTTTATGTATTTGTCACAAATGATTCTATTTAAGTTTTTCTTCATTCCATGAATTTGAGCATATTCACAGATTCTCAATTTTCTATGACTCACATATTTTCTATTCTCTTAAATAAAGCCCGAGACTTCTTCATTATGAGCAATGTACAATTCTTAGACATCTTTTAGATTTTTCTTTTTATCCTGAGTGTTCCTATCCTAAATTTCATATAATGTGGAATTCAAATGTATTTTGATTTTCCAGCCTTGTAAGTACATTATAAGATATTGGGTTTTCCAAACTGTAAATTGCAAATTGTTTCAGTGGATTATACGGTATTTTGATGTGTATTGCCATTGCTTATTATCTTAAGATCACTTCAGATCTGAGACATTTTTTTCCATGTGTCTGATAGAGGTGCCATTACTTAATAATCATCAATTATGATAAATATAAATTCCTTACTAATATTTATCAGAGCATTTGACAAAGAGCTCCTTCATCGACATATGACTTGTTTAGCACTGAGGTGCCTAGATGAATTCCAGTGAATAACCCAACACTCAATGCTTGTTCTCAATGCTACTGTGCCTCATAAATAAATCTCACAGCTCTAACTCTATTGTAAAGATGATACATAGCGGGCCCTGGGACATCTGGCCATGCAAAACAATAACATGATAACTGTGCAGATTATTTGCCTAATGCAACTCACTGTCATTCTCAGAAGGCTATCATCAAAGTATCTGTTTTCTTAGTTCAAAATCAAGCTTTCCATTGAATAACTTCTAACTTATTCATTAAGATCAATGCATACCCAATGAACCATATCAAGTCATATCTTATTCATTGAATCATTTGTCTAAACAACCACGTATTAGTTATTGTCCAGCATTTCAGTATTTATATTCTTTATAAGTATATCACTAAAGAAGTCAATCAACACTCATTATCTCGTTAATATTTCATTAGTCTTAGTTCAACAACAGGATTGAACAATGTTCATTACTATAAGTTAATATTCAATTTAGAGTACATGAAGGGTCTCTCCCAGCATTCCTATCAATCATGGTAGGGTTTAGTAACTCAAAACTGTCTACTTTTATGTTTTTAACTGTTTAGGGCCCTTTCAAGATCTTAAAGGGAACATGTTCATTCTTAAAATTACTGTATTGACTGTGGCATCTATTTCAATTGTCAGTGCTAAATTTCAAGATCACATACCATACTTATGATGCTTTATTGTATGCAAGTGCAATTATGTATTAGGCATAAATGTTCTATAGCTAAATAGCTAAACTAAGTCAACTTTCTTCACTTCGAGTTTTGAATTATTTTCATTAGTAATTACAATAAGGATGTCAACACAGTAGGATATCCTATCCTTGTTCGTTGCAGTTTACATTTTGTCTTCCATAATCCATAGCTATAGCTAGACAAATCCTCCCATTAACTGGTATAGCATAAGTATTTTTCCAGTATGTACTGGTATCATAGAAAATACAATAAGACTGTTTAATTTAACTGTTGTGTTCTTTTTTGACAGTTATTAGTATCACTAACAATTAACAAATGATAATTCAACATACAGGAAAGACACTTAGTCTATTGACAAATAATGTTGAATACAAATGTTATATGTTAATGTTCTATAATGTATATTATGCATGCCTTATCCATGTTATCATATGAATATGTAAAATTTCCCTATATTTTATATAGTCGTCCCCCCGCTGTACTCGAATTTGACCTCAAAATCCTGAAACTTGGGGACCCGTCCCTCCGTCCCTTGCTGTCCCCGTCCTGGAAACTTGGGGTAACATTGATGTACAACACCATTCTTAAAAACATTAATAACTAAGACAACATCAAAAACATTTAGATTGGCGAGGCAATATTATGATGGACTGAAAATGAGGTAAATCCTTAGAGACTGAATTTCTTAATTTCCTTTCTTAGATTATTGAAAGTTAAAACATCTAGAACAAGACAAGAGAGCAGGCTGTTTCAACATCATTTTATTCACATTATGTGCACGTCTAAGTAACTCTTTGGGTCAAAAGAAAACGGGTTAGAAAGAAAGGATGCTTACGAGCAAAACATTGTTTGTCGTCTTCTTAACACTCTGCACTTCAAGTCCCTTGAGGCTGTTAGACAGCAATGGAATGTCCGAAGAATCACAATCAAACACTGAAATCTGTGGAAAATTTAGTTCTATAACATTTCTCTCTGTCTTGCTTCCAAATGATTCACCTTCTTTATTAAACCCTTCAATTTTGAGAGCAGTTAAAACTCCAGACCTTGTGTGGAAGAGCACCAAATTGCAATTTACAAGTCTTGAGGAGAAGAGGAAATGTGCAGATGCTAAAGTTGCATGGCCACAAAGATCAAACTGCCACAAAACCATAGAGATGAAATGAGAAAATGATTGAAAAATATATGAAGAAATTACACTACATTATGTCAGACCATATTTTCCTTCTAACATCTAAAAATGATCCTATCTAAGTAGCTACCATTGTCAACCATTGTCTACCATTTTCAACCATTATGTGTATTACCTAAGTCAGGTCCCAAATATGGTCCGTAACAATAATACCAGTGAGCAAATATTACAAACTTTTGCCCCTCATATTAGGTATGTTAGTCTGAAATAACCAAAAAAAAGGAGAAATAATGTGCAAATTGAGATGTAGGGGAAATTTTCCATATAGTAGTATTGTAGTATCCTTGCATATTAAACAATATAAATGAAATGCTATAACGATCTAGAAGCGACCTAAATTGACATATTCAAGCTCAGTTCAGTTGGTGTCATCATGAGGGTATTTCAGGAACTTATTGGCCAACAAATGTCAAACAGAACCCATGGTTGATCATTAATTACTTCGCTTTCATATGAAGATTTATCAGAGTAATATGTCTCTATTTTTCTGAATTTGTTAGAGATCTTCTGACTAATACCTGCACCCACTATTGAAATATACAGCATATGCGTTAAATATCCACACACATCTTACATAAGTCCGCAAACAAAACGCAATTGGTTTGGAATGAATGAACAACCCTTGGTATTCATCATCTTGTGTCATCAGTCATCACTAATTCTAACTCCCATCAACTCCGTCCCCATCACCAAGCCATAAAAAGATAACAGTAGTGTTTCTCTAAGTTTTGGGGATGCAGAAGCATGTTATGAGGATGGGGACACGAAAAAAACACCTGAATTTGAATATTAAATTACAAATAAATTTTTAAAATAACTTGAACAAATTTTTAAAAGCTGAAATTTTAAGAAGTAAATACGAAGAGTTGAATTTACAATGACAATTCATTGATACAATGATCCATCTAATAATATGGTATTCATTTCATCAATGAATATAAAGTACGAACTAAAAATTCAGAAACTCAGAATTGAGAATCAAAACTATAACAAAATGCCAAAACAAGAAAACCATAGCTGCATGGAGCAAAATGCTCAGTAATCCAAGTCTTTGGTTTTAATTTTAAGTATTTCTTCTGTGATTTTTAAAAGTTGTCAACAATTGACAATCACAAGAGACATTCTAACATCCCCATGACTGTCAAAAGATGTCGAGGACATTTAGGTCATCACCTTGAGGTTTCCTAAGCGTGGGGATGTCCAAAGTGACAAGGATGTTCCCTTTTGGGGAGGAGCGGGAAATAGATTGATTGAATGATTAAATAGATAAAGGTAAACCCTTATTTATAACAAAATGGGTCAGCTTCTTAGACGAGTCACCTGCATACTAACTTAGTTAAGATTTTTATATAGTTTATCAATCACTATTAATCACTATTATTTTTTTTGTTGTTGTTGAGAAGTAGACAAGAAAAACATTTTTCCAACAAGCCTTCATAATTTTGGTCCTTCATAGAAATGTATCAACCATGGCCGGTAGTTAGTTTAACATTTATGGTTATATTTGAATAGCCTCCCATCCACCATGGGAATGTTATGGTACATGAAACTTCTGGAAGCTATTAAAAAGAATTAAACTGACAAAGATATAATGTCGCTGCACCATGGCCGATGATTCGAAAAAGGTGTATGCAAACAAATTTCAGCCGTGGCGGCTGGCAATGATGGCAGTGAATCAAATCAGATGAAAGGCACCTGATATCACCTTCCGCCAAAGACAAAAAGCAGCAAATATAAGACAGAAAAAGATCCGAAATCACCACGCAGCATACTAAATGGCTTTTCCTGTTGACTGCAAACGCAGTTTACAGCGACAGGAAGCTATATCAAAAAACACTTTTGGCAGCATATTACCTTCCTCTAAAATGACAACTTTTACGCTGGATTCTACCCGCGACTACTCAGGAATGAAATCCGACTTGATTTCGCTGGATTTTGTCAGCAACTGTTTTAAGAAATGGCATCTGAATCCTTCAGGTCGTGATGGGTTTGATTTATTCTGCTTGCTCCAGTCAATTACTACGCTCCACATAATACCTCTTATCTGGCGTTCAAAACAAAAATGGTTTCCTCTCACAAATTCTTCCAAGAGTATAGGATCATATACTGTTTTAATTTAATATTCATATTCATCTGTATCTTTTAAAATGTATGCCACAAATAATTATAAAACATTGTATTCTCATACAATTCTCTTACAATTTCCCCAAACTTCTTTATGAAAAATTAGTTCTCAAAAATTTTAAAAAATATTATTATAGACTTAATAATTACCTAAATTAAACACTACTCATTTCTATACTTCAACAAACTTCCCTTCAATAAATTAACTCCCAATATTTATTTTAATTAAAACTTTTGTAAGCCTTTACAGTGAACAAGAAAGAATCCTAAATGCACACGCCACGTTCACTGTGCATTACAACATACACCCTATACCCCTGTCCCAAAACATGCATCAAGCAAAGTTACACAACCAGTAGATGATATGGGAATCCAGCACTGGGGATTCTGCGCAGTGTCATTTATACTTCGAAGAACATAATACCAGCAAACCTTCAAATAGAATTATCTTAGAAGTAAAACCTAAATGTAATAGTTAGGGTACGGTCCCATGGAGGGGGGCTTCCTTAAAAATCTCAGCGTATGCTACTTAGTTTTTTTAGGATTATTTTAAAGTTCTTGGTCCCATGGATTTAATCTTACAATTCTGCTTAAAATTTCAAGCTCCAAAATTTCAGGAATGAACTGTAGTGCTTTGATAAAAAATAATAAATAAATCAAAATTCTCTCATTTTTATTTTCTAATAAGAATTTAAAATTTTAGATGAGAGACAAGTGGCATAAAAAACTCCTAAGCTGTAGGGGCAATTTCTAGCCCCACCCCAATTTCACCAGCTGAAAGATTCATTTCTAAAAGGTAGGGGCTCCTATTTTTCTGGAAAAGATTCCAATTAATCCCGTAGCACAATTTTTTTTTTCCATGGGACCTCCTGTTCCATGAAAATAGAAGCCCAAGCCCCCCCATGGGACCATACAGTTAATCTTACCTGCAAGAAATTTGAAATCCATAGGACCATACTCTTACCCTTTCCCAATATAGTAACACTTATAATAATTTTATCAACAATCACAGTTTCCCAATATAGTAACACTTCTAATAATCTTATCAATAATCACAGTTAAGCACTGTCCATGGGACCATTCTGTTAAACTATTCCAAAATGAGATGAACTATCCATTCCAACCCTTTAACATAACCCAATTTCTATAAGTGAACCTGAAAGAACTCAACTGCGAAATTGCTAACCTCTGTTAATGGGGTGAACCATCTCAATTCAAACTCTTCAGCATCATTATCAAAAGCATGTCCATTTTGATGGGTATTTTCTCTTCTTCTTAGGAAAGCAGTCATTGGGAGATTGAACTCTGCTGCAACGGTTTGCATCCACTCTGTATCCTTATCCTCCTCCAACAAACATACTGCAGCAGGATTCCCACTGAATGGTTGGTCTGTAAATGCATCAATCTGGAGGTAACACATGTATAAAAAAATTTAAAACATTAGATGCCAGTGGTTTGACTATAAGCAGAGCAGAATGAATTTAGTAAATACATACCACTACGTAGCGAATTGAGCCACACCCATTTTCCGCCATGTGTCTCAGCTAATATTTAGCTGGAAATTAATTCAGAGATGGCTCGCCTAATTGAAAGAGCTGGAAATTGATTCAGAGATGGCTTGCCTAATTGAAAGAGCTGGAAATTAATTCAGAGATGGCTGGCTTAATTGAAAGAGTTGGGCTAAACCAGCACACTCTAAGCGTTGACCGCTTAGGCGGCTGATGTGAGATCCATTCAGTTGCTTCCACCAACCCCATTTCCCTAAGCAGTCCCAATCAGCAGTCAGCCGCCCAATTCCCACTCAGAAGCAAATTCAAATCACCATTGCCGCGCTACAGAAGTTTGAACGGATTAAAAGAAAGAGAGCCTAGCATGGAATATGGCTAATGCAGCGAACGGAAGGGAAATGCTCTGATAGACATGTATGCAAAATGTGGAAGCATAGAGAAGGCACGTGAACTATTTGACCGAATGTCTCAAATAAATCTGATCTCATGGAATTCCATGATTGCAGGATATATGCAAAATTGAATTTGTTGAAAAGGCTTCAGGAACTTTCAAGCAAATGCAATGGGTAGGTGTAAAGCCAGACTTCGCAACCTTTGCCTGCAGCCTCCCTGCCTGTGCCAAAATGCGAGCTTTGTACTAGGGTAGGGAATCCGTCAAAGGACAAAGGACAGAAATCTCGTCAGATTTTGTAGTGGCAACAACCCTGGTAGACATGTATGCAAAATCGGGAAGCATAGACAAGGGGCATGAACTGTTTGACCTAACTGAAGAAGGTAAGTTTTTCCCGTCCGTTTTGTTTTTTTCAAACCAGCCAGCAGTAGCATTGCTTGCAAAATGTAAAAGATAATTTCCCCATCATCATGATCCCCAAGGCTAATAAGAAGATTTCACACATTTTCAGAAAGATGTTAACAGTGTTGGTGTTTACAGAGTGTGGTGATAAATGTGAGGTGACGTGCAAGAAAGCTCGGCTTAAACTACAGCAACGATTGTTTAAGGTGTGCAAGAGTGTTCCGAACGGGTATTATTGTTTTAAGGTTTGTTTCAGTGTATGCTGCAAGTTTATGATGCATCTCAATTGAAGTTAACTGAAAGAAGAATAACTTTGGATTTTTGAATGTTTGAATGTAAAGAAATTTTAAATTTTAGTTGGAGAGTAGAGGTTGGATTTATGTAATTTTAATTTTAAATTTATTATGTGAATGTATATTAAATATATTTAATTATTTAAAAATAAATAAAAATAAAAGTAATCATGAAATTACTAGTTCAACATTTTATTTTTTTTTTTATATATAAAAAATTAATTACAAAGATTATTGCTAAAATTTTGGATTAGATTGTGTCTTGATTTGATGCAAATTCACACAAATCTAATTCAGAATTTTAACAATAATTTACATGGATTGTGGAAATCTACTATTACTAATTAAAAAGATATTAGATTTTATTATAAAAATTTAACAAAAACTGTTATTTGTGATTTTTTTTTATTTAAAAAGAAATTGTTTCCAAACATAAAGTCTTAAAACACCATAATTAATATCTTTTAGGTTATAGTATGATGGAAAAAAGTTATATTTATTTTTTTGAACTTGTGTTGCTAAGAAAATTTGGAATCTTTTTTAGGATAATTCATTCTACAAGATATTCAAATTAATTTCACTTCAAAAATTTGAGTAAATGCAAATAATTTCTAACAAGAAATTATAGAATTTGATTTTTAAATAAATTTCATGCAAGGTACCACATAGACATAAAAGTCCTTGTGGTGGAGCTTTCTTTATTTGCATTATTTCAATTTTATGTGATTGTTGGCAAAATAAAAGTAGGACCTCAAGCCCCTTCCATGAGATCAAATCTTACAGTTCTCTACCTTCGTAATGATTTTGGGTTACTAGACTATTTGATGAAAACAAAATCATAGGAATCACCTAACAAAAAGAAAATGATCACTAGCCATTCATTGTGTTTGAACCGATATAGTGGATTAAAGTGTGAAAATTTTCCAAGTTAAACTATAGATCCATGATCCCCTTCACATTGACAACAAGAATAATATGCACCACTAGATCATATTCTTGCATAACAAATCATATTAATGTAGGAATTTGAGATAATTTGTTACTAGAGTGCCTTGTCCAACTAGTAGATGTTTTATTTGAGATTGTTAAAGTAGTGTGAGATATTTTTTGAAAAAGCTCAGAATAATTTAAAAAAAAGGAAAATATATTAAAGTGGGAATAAAATTATGAATTTTTTTTTGGCAAGTAATAGAACGTTTAATAGGAATATTATATAAGATTATTGAATACTTACATGAGGATAATTTTATCTATCAAAATAGTGTTTCCTTGACTAGTGAACTAAAAGTAAAGCCCTTTAATTAGAGTGAATGCATATCACAATCCTTCTTCTAGGCTTGTGAAATTCATACAAATTTATTCAAATAAATGCACTACCAAATTTTTATTTTTTTAATAATGTAATAGTCTAGGAATAAACATCAACTAGTTGTCTAGAAAATATGTAAAAACATAAACTACTGTTGCAATATAATAAAGATGATTATATTTTCCATAAAGATTTAAAATGTAAATTTCTCATTGATCATAGTCACATAAATAATATGACCTACAAATAAATCACAAGATTGTTTAAAGACATTTAAAAAGTAATAAGAATGAAAGATTGAAACTAGAAAAGCTAGTTGGTGGAAAATAATAGGAGGGCCCAATTGAAAAACCTAGGTTGCAAATATGAAGAACAAAGTTCAACTCTGGCATTACGATGTTGGCACACCTGTAAAGTGTAACCATGCCATTATTACATGCATTTCTTTAGAAAAAGTTAAGATAGATAACAACAAACAAAATAGTGATAAAAATTTGGAGAAATAAAAATAGAATAAGGATGTAGAATTCCATGTAATTGAGTAAGAAATGTGGTCTTAAAACACTTCACACCCATTGTTTGTGCTTCCACATTTTGCATACATGTCTACCAGAGTAGTTGCAACTACAACATATGATAAAATTTATCTATCCTTTATGTTTTGATAGTTGTTCATACCCTATTTCAAAGCTCCTATTTTGGCATAGGCTAGGAGGATGCCGACAAAGGTTGTAGACTTTGATTTTCCTCAAGAGAAGAGAAAGTTATGAAATAACCCTTTAGAATTAAAAGAGGGTGAAAAATAAAAATATTATGATCTTTTGGTTAAAATAGAGATTAATAAAGAATATTAATAAAAACTCTTTTAAAAGGGGAGGAATAAATATATTTATTAAATAGTTATTAAAAGAGAACCTTTGTGAAAGGGTGTGAGGGTTTGGAAACCACCCCTTAAGGCTTATATAAATTATTTATGTGAGACTTGGAAAGGGGGCATGGAGATCACTCAAGGAAGAATAATGCGGTTTAATGGGCTATGAGCACTGGAGAAGGGGCACATAGTGTATGTCCAACTTGAGGCATGGTGTATACCCAAGATTATCTTGGCTAGATTTGTTATACATGTTGAGTGATTACTCTAGAGCACATTGTGTTATGAATGTTGAATAATTATTTTAGATCATGTTGTGTTGAGCATGGCTTTGGAGCATTTGTATTGAATGTTTACCCTATTTTGTATGGCTTTGGAGCACCAATATTGAGCAATTTATTCATGCCAAGTTATAAATAAGAAGAATTCCTCCTAGAGTTTGTCATAACTATAAGATTCAAGACAATTGAAATCTTCTCAAGAAGAGAGTGGCCTTTCCAATTGCTCTAATTTAGATATGTACTAAACTTATTTTATTCAAAGATATTTAGAATTACTAATAAATGGGCTAGAGTTAATATATTTGAATTCACAAAAGATGTTATTTACTATTCATATTATTGGATTTCAATTTTTATATTAGCAATGATCTTAATATGCTTAAGTCTTAAACCAACTAATACTAATAAATGAGCATTGTGTGCATTTATGTTTGAATTATAGATATACTTTACAATCTTTAAACATAGTTATTAACATTGATAAATCTACTACCATATGAAATCAACTTTGATATATTAAATCTATCCAATATTATACTTTGGATAAAATTATCATTACCACAATCACTCACCCATAAATTATCAAGACCAAGAACTAGTTAGCACAAATCATGCTGCTAATCATAAATATTTATTTATCGATCAACCTTCCCCTACCTTTGACAAGGGAAACCCATCCCTAAGCTAAGGCATGTGTTACCACTTCATATTTAAAATTACCCTCTCATGCGAATGCCCTGTAGTCTCCACCTCCTATGCAAATCCTTCATCCTCAAAAAATTCGTAATCCAACTCATTCCATTATTATAAGGATTTAATCCAAGGGATATTCATAAAGAACCATAGGCCATAAATCAAAAATAAATTTATGTTAGGAATTGTATGCAGAAGATATTGAAATTAAATGCAAATAAAGATTAAACACAGAAATGAAAAACACAGAAATATTAACAGCAGGAGACAATATTTAATGTGGTTCACCCAAACTTGGGCTACGTCCACCAACAGAGAGTCCAATATTATTCTCTAGTAAATCGAACCGATTACAACCAGTAATCCTTGCAACTCAATACCACTGCAAATGCTACAATACAATGTCAACAGAGACCCAAACCCTTAGCCTTTTATCAAGACTTATGTCGGTTACAAAATAGGGTTTTTTATGTTGGCCAATAGAAAAAAATAAGACCTAACGTCTTTATAAATAAAAAAAATTGTGAGAGGTTTCGGGGGCGCTGCCCCTTGACCTTGTCATGTATTGCAATAGCGAGCATGCAAGGGGCACTGCCCCTAGACCCTGCAAGGGGCACTGCCCCTTGACCCCGTCTTGGGGGTGCTACCCCCAAACCCCCGTTAAATAATTTGGGGGGAAACTGTGCCGATAAAAGTGGGTAAAATTTAACCTCTAGGTCTGATTAGGCTCCATATACCAACAATTTATTCCATCCCACAATATTTATGATCCCATGTTGTCCAAATATCTCATTGATTATGCAATCATTAATCCCAAATCCATCAAATCCATTAAGTTCACCACACATAAACATAAAATTTCCCTTCTCATCCATGTCCACAACTCAAAGAGTCTCTCCATGCACTAACCTCTAACAACATAAAACACCACTCCTCCCTTATATCATCCAAACCTATCCATATACATCAATTTTTTTCTCCAAAGAATGCCCACACATGTCTACAATCAATTCAAGATCCAAGCATCCCAACTAATCCCTTATGTTATTGTTTACCATCTCAAGATCTAATAATCCCTATTGAACCCATCCATGAATGTCAATCTTATCATCTTAGTTCCTACATATTTATTCAATCCAATTATCTTATTGTCAAGAAAACTACAACTCTCATTATTCCTTACCTATCTAAATATGGATTTTTGTTGTGTTTTTGAAGTAACAAGTATCCCATCAACGATATTTTGAAACATGCATTATCAAGGAAAATAATTAGGCCTTCATGAGAAAGGCACCTTAGAACCCATCCAAACAAAAGAAAATCCAATATTTTAGGGCCCTGGTTATATATCTCATGACAAGTACATTGTTCACTCCTCCAATAAGGCTAAGGAAATTTCTTCCAACATAAAAATAGGTACCTCTTATCACTCCTCTAACAATATTATTTCCACCAATAATTTCATCAACCACATCACCCTATCAATCCCATCATCCTCCACTAATCATTTCATTGAATGCATCTGTAACCATCCATCCCCTACAATCCTCGATCAAGACCAACAAATATACACATCACTGGACATATTCCAACATGATGAAGCTATCACACAATCCATGGGATGTCAAGATACGTTCTCCCCATGTGACTACACCATCACATTTGGAAGCACATATAAATCTAAAATAATCCACAAAAATATAAGGACAACCACATCATAACATGTTACCATGCAATATCAATGTAAGATTTGATCCAAAATTAAAATTGATCAAAAAGGTCACCAAGGCCCACCAATAAAAAAGAATGCAAAAAAATAACGTGGATCCTTAAATAAAAATAAATACATCAAAAAGGAGCATCAAAATCTACATCCCCATCCACTCCTCCAAAGGATCCTTATTTCCCTGATTTTAAATATCCCTATCCTTCATCTTGATCCCACATTTCTTCATATAAATTCAAGCAATCCAAGCATCCCCATCCTAAACATCATACATCCATTTTGGGTCCTTATATCCCAAAATAAAAAATCCCAAATTCCCCTCCTGAACATTCCAAATCCATTTTAGGCCTCTACATCCCACAATCTACAATCCTAATTACCCCATCTAACTCCCAACATCCAAAATCACATTCTAACTCAAATCTTTAGCCTCCAACATGGTGTGTGCAATTTTTAGTCCTAGTTCCCCTTGGTCTCATGACATTCCCTTGTGTTACTACCATCCCATCCTTTCATCCAGTCATCTTTCAACCCCCTATCCATTATCCAACATACACCCCTCATCAAATCTTTGTAATCTAATATTTTACATAACTAATTACCCATCATTCATATCCTCATCCATTCCATATCCACTTGTAGCATCCTTTAATAGTAAAGCTATGTTGGTACAATGCTTAAATTTTGAATAAGCCCACTTAAATCTATTTCTAGCAACATGCATGCATGCAATGACCATCAAAGTAATTCTTTGGAAAGGGATACTATCATCATGGAAATAAATGTTTGAGTCCTCCATCCATCTCCCTAACCCCCATCCACACTAATTTTTACAAATTGTTCTCCTTCATCTAGAAACTAGAAATTAAAAAAAAATGAAAAAAGTAAAGAGAAATCATCATCCAATGGTAAAAACAATTCTTATGGCACCTTCGATAAGTTCCATGATGAAAAATTGGAAAAAAAAGTGCAATGTGTAAATCCCCCATCTACTCACATCTTATACATGGAAGAAAATATTCTTTCATCCTATCAAGCTCCATCTTATCCACTTCATCATCTTTATCTATCCTCCTCATCCATACCTATCTCATCATATCCAATCCACCCTCCTTTCCTACTTTAATATTGATATGGATAAGGGAATAATATCCTAGCATATTTTGGACAATACAAGCCTTACTTTCTCTACTAACCCTCACTCTTACAACCTTCTATATCCACTACACATCCAATATGGGCCATGTTATTCCTATCCACCATAGTCCTTAGAGATCACATATTGACGCTCCTTCCAATATCCCTAATACATCATCCCATAATCCATCCCATTCCCTATCTAAACAATCCCTATATCACTTCATCCTTTTCCATCAACTTGGTTTTCCCTTGTCTTTAGTTCCAAGAAATTGAGTACCCTCAACACAATCCATACGCACACAATAATAATCCATACAACCTTATTAACCAATCTAGTGCATCATCCAAATAATCCAACAATTTTTTCCTAGCTTCATTGCAAACCTTGACCTATTTTACTCAAATTATCATCATTACGGATATATCATTCCTAATCATTTTTTGACTCATTTTCAACAATTCTATTATTAGAATGTATTATTGATAATCCTCCCATTATTATTATTGTCAAAAATGATATCGCCATCGCCGTCATCATCAATCAAATCAATTATTTTTTAGCTTGCCTAGGGAAAACATCTTTATTTTGTTTTGCATTGTTTGTACATGTTTTCATGTTTTCTTGCACGTATTGTCATTTTTCTTTCGTCTATCAGAGTTCTTTCCGACAATGACATCATTTTCTTTCATGTCATGGTGTTCTTTGACATATGCTTGTATGCAACCTTTCCTTTTGGGTCAATTCTTTATGCTCCTGACACATCATCACCTTGTTTCTTATACCTTGGTGCATAATGTCAAGTGCTATATCAAATAAAGGTCGCTCAAAATTCCTTAGCATGTATATGACCTACCATACATCCCCAACTACCATCCCTTTGGATCTCACAACTAATTTTCTTATCCTAATCTTTTCATCCTTCCATATCCTTTTATATTTTATCTGCATTCATCTATTTCAAGAGCACACTCATGTTCTTCAAACCCATCTATCATCTCAAGGGTGAATAGTTACTTCTCTCCTCATCACTATCAAGGGACCATAGTTACTATCACTACATTGTAACATAAAAAAATGTTTGATAATTAGGGATTACAAACTCCTTATAGTTTAATAATTTTTTAACTTATTTTAATCCTAGGATAATTTTTATTGACTTTAGTGGTTAATAAGGACGCCTTGTTTTGGAAGTGGTTACTTATAGGTTAGATATGAATAGGTGTAATAGATGAGGCTTATGGAGTCCCACCTATTCTCATATTTTCTTATTCACCTTATGCATAATTTGATAACCATATCTAGTTAAGTGTAAATCACATGGAGACTCTAGTGGATCATGGTTGAGGGGTTATCTACATAAAGAACTCAAGGTAGAAGGTGAGGTGGTTCCTCTGTCCCTCTTTGTACAATAGTATTATACTATTATGTGTTGGTTAGATGCCCCCACATGGTAGTTAGATGTATATAGTTGTATTGTGTCATCTTAACTATTAAAACTATAGAGGTAAAGCTATTATGTATCAAACACCAAAACCTTGTCCAAGGAAACATTACGAATAGATGTTCAATTTATTCTTGATTTTTATTATGACATGTAGCTTCCCTATGTTATGTACTCTATTTGATTCTCTCTTGGTGTGATATTTTCATGATATACTTCATCTCCTTTGAATTCAACAATCACTTGGTTGGTGTCATGTATTAGCATTACTTTAAAGTTCCTAGCACTCATGTGGTATGGATGTATAGTTATTTGATATTATTTTTTCTATTTTGAGAATATCAACATGTTCTTCTTATTTCTAAGTTTGATTAAATTTGAAGTGGATGTAGGTATTTATCCACTTTTGTACTTGATTGGTTTCATAAAGAAGGACAATATGAAATCCATCTAAAATATATTTCTAAATTTCATGATACACCTTAAATAGTTTTAATATTTAGATTCATTAATTAGAGGGTGGTATTGTTAATCTATAAATTATTCTAATTGTGCTAGGCATTTGTGTTAATGAAAAATAAATTTTATGTAAGAATTATTGGTAGTTCATATTATTGATATTGATATTAGACATTAATCCTTATTACCATAATACTTGTTTGGGACACTATTTCACACCCTACAACAATCGTTTCAGTTGTTTAAGCACCATTTAAGTTGAGCTTTCATGCATCTCACCTCACATTTATCGCCACACTCTATAAACACCAACATCATTAACATATTTCTGAAAATGTGTGAAATATTCTTAATAGCCTTATGGATCATAGTCTCTATTCATATTCCATCATCAGGATGGGGAAAATTATCTTTCACATTTTGCAAGCAATTACTGGTTTGAAACAAAAAGAAATGGATGGGGAAAACTTACCTTTTTCAATTAGTTCAAATAGTTCATTCCCCTTGTCTATGCTTCCATATTTTTCATACATGTATACCAAGGTAGTTTCCACTACAAAATCTGACAAAATTTCCATCCTTTGTCCTTTGACAAATTCTATACCCTATTACAAAGCTCACATTTTGGCATGAGCAGGGAGATTGTAGGAAAAGGTTACAAAGTCTAGCTTGACACCCACCCATTGCATTTTCTTGAGAGTTCCTGAAGCCTTTTCAACAAATCCAATTTTGTGTATATCCTGCAATCATGAAATTCCATGATATCACATTTCTTTGAGGCATTCAATCAAACAATTTGTGTGCCTTATCTATGCTTCCACATTTTGCATACATGTTTATCAGAGCATTCCCCTTCCATTCACTACAATAATTGTATTCCATGACATTCTCTCTTTCTTTTAATTCGTTCAAACTTCTACAATGCAACAACATTAATTTGAATTTGATTTGGCTTATATGCAGGAATTGGGTGACTGGTTGCTAACCATTACAGTTTGTGGAACTACTTTAAAGGGGAACAAAAATGGGAGTTGGTGGAAGCAATAGATTGAATGGGCCCTACATCAGTCACCTAAGTGGTTAATCCTTAGAGTGTGTTGGTTAAGCCCAACCAATTGAAAGCAACTCTATTGCATAGAATATAGAAATTGCCAGCTATGGTGATGACACCTATGCAATAGGTGTGAACTTTCACGCTTTGATTTTTTTTCCAACATAGTCATATTTTAAACATATGGAGCTGTAACTTTGAAATTATATGTTTTTGATTAATTAAGCAAGGAAGGCCCTAATCCCATGGTTACAAAGCCAAAACCTCAAAAAAGGAAACAAGTTGGGGAAATAGCACCAACCAGCAGCAAGAAACAACAACAACCAGGGTGGCACATAGGCCGATTATCAAAAATTGTAACCATAGAACCAATATATACTTTCAAAAACATAGTACTACTACTAAAGCAGTTAATACTATGAAGACCATTAATAAGGTCCACTAGAGTCTAGCATGTTCTCAACCATAACAAAGCTATATTAAAATAGCAGTCCGATATAGTAAAATAGAGTGCCAAAAAATTCAAAGCAGCCATAACCAAAAGAAAGAAAGAGAGCCATTACTTGGCTTTAGCAATCAGGTCCTAGTACTCTCCAATTTGGGAGATATACTCCCTCTAGTCAGGTCCCTCATCTTTGGCTTGGTCCATTTCATCAGTCTTTCCCATCTTCTTAAGCTTTTTTCTGATCTTGGTTTGGCTTGAGACAACACCAACCATAGCCCTACACATGAGACCATTAGTTACTCTCATCAAAGTAATAATGGCTTTCTCCATATCATCCATCTAGACCTACATGTAAGTCAACCTGCTTTTAAGAAAGTCAGTATTAGAATCATCACCAACGTTAGAATCTTTAACATTGTTTGCAATTTCAGAAGCTTTCAATATCTATTCCTTGGTTCTTCTTCTATCTCAACATCTTCCTCCTCATTATCTTCTTTTCCCTCCTCCATTTCTTCCTCTCCCATATTGTAAATTGTCTCTTCAAAGTCCATGTCCTCACTATCTTCATCGACCTGAGCCTCAAACTCTTCAATCTCCAACTCTTCCTCCTCTTAATTTTTATATGTTGCTTTCATTGTATTAGTTTCTTTTAATATCAAAAGTCATGAGTTGTAAAGGGGAATTTCTAGTTTTCAAAGAGGAATTTTTTAAGACATTTTGCTTAATTTTTTTGTTGTTGTAGATTTCAAGGTACAATATCTCAATATGTATTGTGAAGATATTCTTCTTAAACTTTGAAGATTTGTAGAGTTTAATTCATGTAAAAAAGATTCTTATTTGTGTTCTATATCATTCTTCATACCTCATTATCCTACTTAGATAAGGAACAAGAAATGAAATAGGGCACAAGATCATGAAGTTGCCTTTAAATTTGATGTAGATGATGTAAGTTGTGAAATTTAAAATGTGGTTAAGAGTGGGCATATTATCAATTTGTATAGAGAATTGTTGTTTCTATTTTCATATATGACTAAGGTAAGGAGATACCCTATGAAATTTACACAAACAACAAAAAATGACATCTTATATTATCTACATTAAATAAAAATGGGATCAAGAGTTGTAGCCCTAAAATATTCTCTTTTCCATGTTGGATCTTTTACGATGGATCTTGATAAAAAATGTGTAATTTTGGTAAGTCTTGATTCCTCAAATAAGGTGATTAGGTTATCCACTTTCAAATTGATTTCATATTAGATACAAATATCCTTGTAGGTTGTGCATTGCATGATGAAGTGTCATCCTATCTCCACTGCCCCTTGTTGCAAATAAGCAAGTTTCTATTTCCCATTCTTCCTTAGGTATATTTCATCTACCAATCTCACACCTAAGATCCAACTCTCAACTAGACAATTTAAAATTTCACTTTCCCCCCAATTGTAGCTTGCATGCATGTCTTTTCACCATGCTCCTATGGGGGGTTAAACTCTTTGAAACAATACACTTTCTTTCGACCAATTTGTTTTATCCACATGATAATCCTAAATTTCTCTATCACCTTCCTTTATTTCCTCATTGGTGTTTAGACATTCTTGAAATTTAATGTTTCATTCACTCATCTATTTTTTATTTTATTTTATCTACATCTTATTCCTCTAACTTAGCTCCTCCCTCATGACCATTATGAAGTAATAATGGTCATCCATATTTTTAACCATTTTTAGATAACATTTGAGTTATCATCAATGCCTCTAATGGGGAAGTACCTACTTCTACCAAAAGGATCTTATACGGAATTGAAGTTTCAACTAAACTATCAACAAACAACCTTACGAAAACATCTTCTTGAACTCCCAGAATTCCACTTACTATAGTCATGGCTAGAACATGTTCCTCTGAATCTTGTGTGCCTTTACCAAAGAATTTGGGAATCTTTTTCTAGAACCACGTGGAAAGTCATTGCATTGTGATAGGGCAAAAGGTCCAATATTGTTAACCTAGGGAATTGAAGCCATAGGTATTCAAACTCGCCAACTCCTAATAGAGTAAAAGGGGGTGGGTACCCCTAGGTCAATTCCTAGGTGGCGGATGAGCTGGAGGGGAATTTTGTGGCTGATTGGGGTGTTGATTCAGATGTTGATTAGGACACTGATTTGGGTGTTGATTAGGATGGTGGGGTGGATCGTCATAATATTCAAAGACCAACCTTAGAGGGCGTTCAATCACAGGTCTAGGTGGACGTCAGGCCTGCTCTTCTTCCAAGACAAAATTGGCTCGCATATAATCTGTTGCACTCCTTTTGTACCTCCAAGCAAGTGTGTTTAATTGTGACATGATATCCTCCCGCTCTGCCTACATCCAATCTAAGTTAGGTTGAAGTATAGGAAATACATCATTATGGGGAAGAACCCTCTTGGTGTATGACACGATGGCAACTTATCAGAGATTACAATCCATTCTCCCCAATGGAGTCGCCAAAAATCTATTAGCAAATGGATTGGCCTTTTAGAAATATAACTTGAATAATTAACTCCATAACCTGTAATGCACTGGGGCCAAGCCGCTAACAACTCTAGAAATGTCACAAATGCATTTGTGACTTTCCTTTGAATTTTAGAGGTACAACTCCCTCGTATGATTTAATTGATAATCAATATGCTTTTAACCAGAAAGCAATAAAGGCTAAAAACATCAACTCATAAGAATGATGCTAATGCGAAGTAAATCTTAAGAGAGTCATTAATCAACTAGCACATAGACTGAAATGATGAATGACCAATGTAATGAAAATAGAAAAGCTTCATAATTGCAATAAATGAATTAAATGCAACATAGGAGATTTCTCACAAAAAATATACTCTAATTATGCACATGGTACACAGACTAGTACAACAACACTACATTCAAGACTCACAACTCACATATTGTGAGTTATTGCAATATGAATTATACTCAAAATCAGAATAAACTGGCCATCTTTAGTTTACAACATAGTGTCCTCTCCAAAATTCAGACTCTCCTTCTTTCTTTCTCCACCCAGATATAGGGGTCCTTATCCTCTCTTTGATGTTTACTAATCGGTTGCTAAACATAGCAACGTTTTCTTGTCATTTAGCTATCCATCTTGAAAATTGATAGTCGGGAAATAATAAATGGTCAGAATGATTACATCGCCAATGACATTAGGTGGTAACCGAACATTTCTTGCTTTAATTCCTGCCCCGTGGTCATCAATTCTTCTGCAATTAGCATGCTTCACAAAATAATCATTTAATAGCGCTATCTCAAAGGTGCAATGGAATTGCACATACAAATTGTCCAACCAAAAGATCAATTTGGAATATAAATTAAATCTTGGTCCATCAACAAGTAATTTCAACCACATTTGCCATCCTATCATCTAAATCGTCTTGAGTTCAAATATCTTGCCAACCTTCTATAAAATTCCTTGATGAAAGAAATAGAAAAAAAAGCAATGGAAAGTAGTACTAATAAAGCAATTGTTTGAAGGAAAGAGACTGAAATAAATTGAAGTAGCAAACCAAAGCACCACCAGAAAGCAAGAGACACAGAATTTGTTAAGGGGAAAAAACAAAGAAAAACCCCAATGTATGAATGGAGGCAAAATGCCTAAAATAATACAAAGAGGGGTTAACCTTAACGCATGGTCTGAAGAATGGAGAGAGAGCCACCTCAACAAGTAGAGGTGAGAAGGAGTTAGAATGTAACTCCCAACTCAATGAATGCCACCATTCATCTATGTGTGTGCAAAGTGTCACCTCTTAAGGAGGTGGTTACAAATATTCCTTAATAAAGGAATTAAAAATAAACCATCCTCACACATGTGTGAGATGACAAAAAAAAGACAAAGACGCTGGGATTCCTTTGGAATATTTCTACAAGTTAATAAATAATTACAATTAAAGAATAACCTTTACCAAGTAAAGATTAATCTTCTAACATCCCCCCTTAAGCTTTACTTGGGGAGGTTACATCAAACCCTTCAATGGGTTGTAAACCAAGATTTTTACAATGAAAGAGAAATTTATCTTTACAAAGAGCTTTGGTGAGAATGTCTGCAACTTGATCTTCACTTTTACAATACAAAAGAGAAATTTACTTGTCTTCAATTTCTCTCTAATGAAGTGATGTTGAAGAGCAATGTGCTTGGTCCTTGCATGAAAAATTGGATTCTTTTCCAAAGCAATAGCACTTTGATTATCACAATACAAAGGAGTAGGATCCTTTTGAGGTAGACCCAAGTCTTCAAGTAATCTTCTTAACCATAATGCCTCTTTAGATGCATTTGTACAACCTTTATATTCAGCTTTTGTAGAACAAAGAGAAGTAGATTGTTGTTTCTTACTATTCCATGAGATTGCACCTGATCCAACAAAGAAACAATAACCACAAGTGGATCTCCCATTATTGGGATCACCTTCTAAATTTGAATCAGTATAACCTTTTAAAGAAAAATCATAATTTGCATCATAAAAGAGACCAAGATTAAGAGTGCCTTTAACATATCTTAAAATTCTTTTTGCAACTTTAAAATGAGTTTGTTGTGGTTTAGACATAAAGCTAGAAACCAATCCAACACTTTAGGTGTTTTCCAAATTTGCATACCCAAAATAATGTAATAGGCCCAAATCACTCATTTGAAATTGTTGATTGAGTTGAGACTTAACATCACTAATCAAAAAGTTAGAACTAGAAGTGATAATTAAATCATTAAAATAATAATCACAATATCATTTTCACTATGTTTAATATATAAATTTGGACCATTTTTACTTCTAATGAAACCATGAGATAGAAAGAAAGCATAGCCCAAATTATAAAATGTCAATATATCTAGACATAGCAATAATAGTTCTAGGTTTCCTCTCACTACATCATTTGTTGTAATGTAAAGGGAAATTGTGTCAAGATTAATAATAAAGGACTTTGAAAATTAGTCCTAAAGATGGTTTTAAAAAAAACCATATTGCCTTCAATAAAATAATGAAACATAAAGGTTTCAAGAACTTGATCCCCATCAATTTAGAAAATAGATCTAAGTTCATAAAAAAAATAAGTAAGTGCATACCATCAAAGTGGATGGAAATATTTTCCATGGGTCCCAAAAAAAACTCCAATGAGACTTGATAAAATATATGATTCATTATAGATAGGGCTCCCTATGCAACATTACTGCAAATGTGACTAGCACAAAAAATATATGTAAAGGCTCCATTGAGACTTGATAAAGTGATTAACTTGCAAAACATATATAGATGGAATAAATCCATCAAGAAGGCAAATACTCCAATGAGCTTTTAATTTTCAAAAAATATATAGATGAAATAAATCCATCAAAAAGACAAATTGACCAATAATGCACAATATCAGATTAATGAGACACAATAAAATATCAAATTCCCTTTTTCAAAACAACATAATTGTAGTTGAGAAGGAAACACTAGATTTGTTTTAAATATTGTAATAGATGAAAAGCCACAAATCAAGCCACCTTAAGTTATGAAAATTAATATTAAAAATAAATAAAAATTATGATGGAATAATGGGAATTGCATATTATGAAGTGAAGTATTATTAAGTATAAATAAGTCATTTAAGACGATATTCATGCATTCATGACTACATGAATATCCCCTTTTCATATTCCAAATATAATTGAGTAAAACAAGTACACTATTATTGGGTTGATCAAGTCCAATAATAAAGTACTTGTGAAGTTATTTAAAAAAAATTATGTGAAGCAACATGATGAGATGCACCTAAATCAATAACCCATTCAAAAAGGTTTAGAAACATTCAAACTACATGTAAAAGCATGTCTAGATTGATCACCATTGTTATGAAATTGTTGATTATTTTGATTCATAGGCTTTTTCTCAATTTTCTTTTTAAAACAAGTATTTTGCCAATGACCATCCTTATTACAATAAGTGCAATGTGGTCTCTTAGAAGAGTTAAACTCTCTAGGATCATTGTCCATTATTATAATGAGGTTTGGAATTATAATGTTGTTGTTTAGAATGAGGTTTAAAATTTTGCTTATGCTTAGACAAGAAAGCATGTTCATTAGACTTAAGAGTACCAAACTGAATTAACTTAGCCTCTTCTTGTCTTAATAAATCACGAAAAATATCATAAGTTAATTGAGTAGCTAAAGAAGGAATAGCTAATTGAGCATGAATATTAGTAATGAATTGTTGAAATTGTCTAGGAAGACACTTTTTAAGAATAAGATGAATTAATCTAAGATTATCTAATTTAACTCCTAAACCATCCAATTGACTATTTAAAGCATCAAATTTCAATAAAAAATCATCCATAGATTTAAAATCAGAATACCTCAAATCTTCAAGTTGATCTTGAATTTGAATTTTTCTTGATTCATTTGTACTATCATAAATTGTTTTGAGTTTGTCCCATGCTTCATAGGCAGTTGTACATGTCCCAATGTGAACATAAAGTTCGGGTGACATGGAGATACCTATGAGGCCAAGGGCTTCCTCATTTTTAAGATTCCATTTTTCAATTTCATCTTTGGATGCAGACGAACCTGGTTTAGATTTAGGATCCGTTGCAACATCCAAAAGATGTTTAAATCGAAAAATGAAAGAAATGTGAGTTTTCCAAGAATGATAGTTAGAACTAGTTAATTTAATCTTAGGAATTAAAGTTGACATGATTGCAATAAAAAAATTACTTTATGAAAAAAAAAACTATTGTAAATATTTGCTTAAAAAAAAATCCCTCTTGATTCAATTAAATCTTAAAAAAAAATTGTCTAAAAATAAATAAGCCCCTTTAAACTAAAATATTAAAAACAACTTTTTTAGAAAAAAAAATAATTAATTAAATTTCAAATGTTAAAATAAACTAATATATTATTTTAAAAAATAATAAATATTAATAGATTTAATATGATAAACTTTAGAGAAAATTAATTTAAAACTTTAAAAGTTGTAATAAAAAACGTAGTATTAAAAAAAGGACTTTATTAAAATTTTTTGAGAAACCTACTTAATCGATTAAAAGAGGAAAAGAGTGCTTTTAAAAAAAAATCTTTTAGCTTTTTAAAAGCTTAAGATATGCAAATCTTTTTTAAAGAAATAATGAAAAAAAACTTTTTATTTTCACTTTTTATGGTAAAATCCTTTTGCATAATAAAAACTTTTATTAAAACTAGTATGCCTTTTTTCAAAAAAAAACTTCAAAAGCATATTAAAAAGAGAAAATGCCAGCCAAGAGAATGCGTGGGAAGATTTTAAAAAAAAATATTTTTGAAAGGAGATTAAAGAACAACAGGTGGGAAATACTTTGAGGGTTTGATTTTAAAAAATTAAAAGAAGATAAAGATTTTATTTTGCATGAGTGCACGTCTGGTGTGCAGAAGGATATGGCTGCATTCTGGATGAAGGAAGGAGCTGTGAACAGCGGCGCCAAAAGTTGCAAAAGCAAGACTTGTATGAGGCATGCCTTCAAAATTTAGTAAACAAGATTTGGATTAAAAAGAAAATTGAACATGTAAATATGGAGAATTTTTACAGATATGTAAAAAAGCAGATTACCCTTTTTCTAAAATGTAAAATATAGTGATTTTATTTACAGATTTAACCTCATTGTAAAAAAAGGTTACAGATCTAAAAAAAAATGAAATATAACCTTTTATTTGAGGGTTTCTAAAATTTTGCAAAAAAAAACATGCATACAAATTATAATCAATTTTTATACAAATCTAATATTAAGATTTGTATAAACTGTAGAAATAAATAAACTTTAAATTGAAAGTTGAAAAATAAGATAAACCCTTGTTGGGTTTTTGTACTAAATGCAAACAAATTATTTGAAGTGTGAAATTAGAAAAACTAAAATTCCTGCACAATAAAAATAGGTTAGAAGACAAAAAAAAACCAAGATTAGGCACTAGATCTTCTCCTCCTCTTTGAGAATGTCTCCAATGGTGTGCTGAAAAATAAGGTAAACCTTCAACAATATAGCTCACAAGATATTAGTAATACCAAGCTCTGATACCATGAAAGGAAATAGAAAAGAGCAATAGAAAGTACTAATAAAGAGCAATTGTTTGAAGGAAAGAGATTACCAAATAAATTGAAGTAGCCAAACCAAGCACCATCAAAGCAAGAGAGACACAAGAATTTGTTAAGGGGAAAAAATAAGAAAAAACCCCAATATTATGAATGGAGGCAAAATGCCTAAAGAATAATACAAATAGAGAGAGAGAGTTCCAGCCTTAGCTTGCTTGCATGAGTCTTAAAGAATGAGAGGAGAGGCACCTCAATAAGTAGAGGTGAGAAGAAGGAGTTAGAATGTAACTCCCAACTCAATGAATGCCACCATTCATCTATGTGTGTGCAAAGTGTCACCTCTTAAGGAGGTGGTTACAAATATTCCTTAATAAAGGAATTAAAAATAAGCCATCCTCACACATGTGTGAGATGACAAAAAAGACAAAAGACTTGTAGGGATTCCTTTGGAATATTCCTACAAGTTAATAAATAATTACAATTAAAGAATAACCTTTACCAAGTAAAGATTAATCTTCTAACAAATTCCTGCCAGAATGAAATTTAAAAATTAGGGTCTCATTAAGGGAAGACCCATTCACCACCAAAGGTGACTGGGTCCTGGCTAAGTTTCTAAGACCAAGCTTTGGGGAGTTGAAAGAGGCCCAAAAACCCATTCTAAAACAACTAAGAAAAGGGGGTGTTGTTTCTTAAAAGGCATGGAACAACTAAGAGGGGGGGTGAATCAGTTGTCACCAAATTCAAACACAAAACTTCACACACTTATCAACTTCACAACCACACAATTATGTTATTAAGTATGAACATGAAATGCAGATAACAAAAAGAAAAATCAACACAATGAACCCCAAATTTTACGTGGAAAACCCAATGAGGGAAAAACCACAATGAGGGTTAACTCACAATATAAAATGATTCCAAAAACCGAATATGTAAGGCTCACTGCCCAGAATAGGACCAACTATCTGGATACAAAAGCTCACTACTTACACAAGGAGGCTCACTACCTACAAAAGGATTACAAAACAAAATTAGCTTCATAGCCGAAATGAACTGATAAGAGTGCACCTAACAAGTGTTGATACAGTTCTGGTGATGCTCAATAGACTGACTTAACACACTTCATCATTTTTGCACTTCTTCACTTTCACAACCTCACAATCTATTTTTGTCTCAATCTTCAAAACTGTCTGACATATATATCTGATCCATCCACAAGCATCAATTAGGTCAGCCTAATTAGATGCAATCCTTATTTACCAAAAATACCAACTTTCGGCTTCAAGCTTTCACAAAATCTTTCCAAACAATAAATCAAAACGTGTATCACACTACATCGTGTCGGCATAGACCTAAGATAGGTCACACATATATCTGCATAACAAAATTAATTCATCATTACACTGATTATCCATGAGGTCGGCCAGGCATGGGCTTAATAGCAAAATGTAACCAACAGAATAACGTCGATAGACCATACGAGCGCATGTGCATGAGAGATTCTAAACATACATTCTTCCAACATTCATAAACTATTTCCCATAACCGCAAGCAGTAACAATCAACCACGAAGAATTGCAGACCAAAATATCAAAGGATGTAGACTATATATCGATTCAGATACTAGACCAGAATACCAGATCAAACAATGACTTAGTCTTGCAGTCACAACTCGTATAACATGGTGACATCAATGACAACAAAAACTGTATAGTTAGCTATTCTTCTTCATTCTTCCAACAATCTCCCCCTTTGTCATTGATGGCAACATGTGCCACAATATTCTTTCCCCCTATCATCAATATTCTTTCCCCTTTTTACTCCTCTCTCCCCCTTTGACATCAATGGCAAAGGGCAACCAAAAATAGGATGTAAATGTATGTACATGGTAACATTGTATATACAAAGGAATTCCAACTCCCCATTTCAAACATTCAAGAGAAAATAACACTTTTTACATGAAAAAATTTCTTGTACCTTTCTCTTATGATACGAAGAATCCTTTTCCAAGCAAGCATAACTGAATTCATCATTGTACTCATACCATCCAACAAAGATAATTGTGTAAAAGAGTATTTATGGTTTGAGGACAAATATTGTTGTTGACAATCTTTTGCATCAGAGAGCATTTCGGACAGATGATCCAACCGGACCTCAACAATTTCTTTAACCAACTAGAAGGTTTTAACAAATTCTTCTCTTTGACTCTGAGCAATCAGCAACTCCACAAGTGCAATTCTCCAACTCTTATTCTCTATTTTCCATTCTTGTCTTTGAAGAAATTGAAACTCTTTCCAATACAATTTATCCCAGATTCAATGGCTTCAATTCTGCTTCTAAAATTGTCAATAGCTGCAGGCCACCAGAGACAATACCTATAGATCCCAGATATTTCTTTGATGCATTCTCTTGTCTCATTAATGTGTTTAGATAACACTTGTTTGGCTTTGGCACATCTTCTCTCAATAATAGCTTCAAACTTGTGACCTTTAGGTCCTTCCAATAATTTTCTTTCTTCAATAACATCTACCAGATAATCCAGTAATGAGTCAGAAACATCTAAAACTAAAATACCCCTATTGAGAAGATAGTCAACCGGTGCATTATCAATCTAAAGTCTCTTGATCATAGAGCATGCACTCCAGATTTCACCAACCTTCTTTATCTCACCTCTATCTAACATCATTTGTATATCTTCTAAATCAAAGGAGTCAAATCCAAACAAAAATTCTTCTTCATTCTTCTTTTCTTCCAAGATAGTGATAACATCTTTTGTGATAGTTTTTCTCATTTTAGATTCCAGAGGGGATTCACCAATGACAACTTCCAATTCTTTCCTTCCAAAAGAGGAACCCTCTTCAAACTGACTAGGCAAGTTAACATACCAGAGCACAGATTCATCTTCAGAGATGAGAAATAGATTTTGCAAGCACTTTCATTTTCTTCCATCGATTCCAAATACCTATAAACTTGTTTTCCAACAAGAATACTGGATTCCCACTTAACATTCTCTCTTCCCAGTAGTGAGCTCATAAAGTAAAACATCAAACATATGAGCAAAGACCCAAAACAAAAAGGATAACCCTCGACCAAAGACATTTTGACATTCTCAATTAGGTTTTCCTTAACCATCATGTGTGCAAGATACACAACAATAGCCAAAGTCGAACCTTCATGATTTCAGAAGAACATTTTATAAGAGCTGTCATTCGCAACATACCTTATAGCAGGATCGACAATAGTATTTATTAGTAGTGCTCGAGGGTCCTTGTCGATACCAGTAAGTTCCTTCACATCTTTGTATTTCATAGTTTTCTTCCTAGGGAGGTCCCCAACATTGCATAAACTAGTAATAGCTCTAATTACTTCCTTCATGATCGGATAGGGTTTTTCCAACATAATGTTATTGTTCTTGAATTGATTTAATAGGAACAAGATAGATTTTTTGTCTACAAACTGCAGTATAGGGGGATTTGATATTCATGAGATCTCTTCATTCAAAGAGTGTCATGGGATGAACTACCCTATACTACCTCAATGGAATAGTGGTGAGAGTTTCAAAATCTGAAAGAGTAGGTCACAGAGGTTGTCTAGACAAACTAACAAGCTCTCGGCCAAAGGACATCAGCACATAATATGGATGACAGTGTGGCACGCTGGCGTCCCAGAGGCGCGTTGGCGTCTCATAGGGACCAGGAAGTGAGAATGTCTTAGGAAATGGCTAAGTGATGAATTACACTTTGATTTCTGGGAATTTCTAGAATGCCAAAAAGCAACAGGAAGTAATAAGACTGAAATGAAGTGAAATAGAGATGATAAAGACAAGGAGAAGAAATGAAATACTTACGACTATGCAAATGATGAAGCTTCTAGCTCGTGAGTGTCTTCAATACCTGCACATAAGAGGGAGAAAGAAATTGTTGGGTGGATGTATAGGGACCTGCCTCAATCAGACCCTATTTTGGTGTTCCCACCTCCACGGATAGCCAAATAGATAGAGAAAAAAGTAGAAAGGAAGTAATGAGCACTAAAGCACTACAAAATAGTGTTATACTACTCAACCAAGTAATAGAGGAGAGGAGTGAAAGCTTACCACCTCCACCAAGAGCACTCAAGGCTACTTGGGGGAGAAAATGAGAGGAACTCAAGCCTCTACTGCAATGGTGTTTTGTTCCACACTTGCTCTATTGAAGTGGTGGAGTGTTGATGTTGCTACTCTGAAGTGTAAAGTGTTTGGAGAGCTAAGAGAGGGCTCAGAGAGAGCTAGAGTGTTAGAGTGTGAGCTCAATGCTTGGGAGAAGATGTGAAGAGATGGTAGAAGAGAGAAAATGCTTGTTCAGTGGATGAATATGAAGGAGAGATGAAGAGAAATGGCCATATTCAGGTCGGTTGGCCAAGGATGGCATTAAAAATCAACCCCCAATGGGAAGTGCAATGACTCTCCAAGCTCCAGATGCGAGAATCTGTCAAGGATGTAAGTGTGTCATGCAAACATTTGTGTGTCGTGTGGGTGTCCCCAATAGAAACACCTCCACTGATGCTCAAAACAGGTGCCAAGTGTGATGCAAGCATCGGGCTAGGTGGATTTAATCCTCTGAACTTTGTTTTCTAAGGTGGATAAAGGAAAAAAGGGGATTTTCACATGGGGTGCAAATTCACTCTTATACATTTTTCCCCATCTTTAGCTAGCATGAATACTGATGAGTGCTTGGTGAAGTAGATCAAGAAAAAAGTAGGGTTAGAAAAGTATACCTGAACTGTCAAGGAAGCAGATAATACATTAGAGAAGAAGAACTTGCAAAAAATAGCAACATTAGAGCATAAAATCTAAAGGATTCAAGTTAGTAAAGTAAAGAGACCTCGATGTAAAAGGTTGTCTCAGTACTATGTGTCATCCCCAAATTACATAGAAGAACTTTAAGATGAAGAAAGGAAAGGCATATACTCAGGATAAAGAAGATGCAAATCTTCGATCCAGTATATACAAGAGAAAAGGGAGAGATGAACAAAGCACATGGTGAAAGCAAAACTCGCTAAGGAGTAGAACCCGCACCACAAAAGAGGTGATAAAAGAAAACCCCGCTCAAGGAGGAGAACCTATATCACCCAAGTAAGGAACTCTACAGGTTCTCAGTTCTGTAGAGAGGTATCCCCCAAGATCTCTCACATGGAGGAAACCTAAAAAAGCAGACTCTACAGAGTCAGGAAGCGGTGACACATCTACCCGCAGATAGAACATGTCTAAAGTGGCAACACGTCTACCCACAAATAGAACATGTCAAAAAATGACATGTCTACCTACAGATAGAACATGTGAAAAGCGGTGACATGTCTACCCACAGATAGAGCGTGTCTAAAGCAGCGACACGTCTACCCGCAGATAGAGCGTTTTTAAAGCAGCGACATGTCTACTCGCAGATAGAGAATGTCTAAAGCGGTGACATGTCTACCCACAGATAGAGTGTGTCTAAAGTGGTGACACGTCTACCTGTAGATAGAGCATGAAAGTGGCCAGTCACGTAGACCAAAGAAAATTTAAATGGGTCCCTCGGGAACCCTTCAAAAGGAGAGGGGTCCACTCAAGGGATGCATTGTTTGAAAAGTGAGGTCTAGTCAAGCTACCCCCAATCTAGACGCAAAGTTATGAAATAGGTCTAGTTAGGCTACCCCCAAGCTAGACGCCAATGAATTCATTTGAGAAAAAAACTTTCAAAGAGGTCCCTTGGGAACCCTTCAAAAGAGAAAAGGGGTCCACTCAAGGGATGCTTCATTTGAAAGATATATATAGAGAGAGAGGGGTGGCCCTTAAGAAGGACACACATCTCCAAAGTGAGCTATCACTACCCCCAACATATAGGGGAGGAGAACCATGCAAGATTCTTAGGACAGGATAGAGGTAAACCTCGATATCACTTGTCATGCAAAGAAAAGGAGGGTGCATCAATCAAACGGGAGTTTGATGGCACCTAAATCATGAAGTTGTATTTTATCTTTCAAGGCCTTACATTCACTAGGGGAATGACTAAGCACTCGATGGTATGCACAGAAAGAATTTTTATCTTTATCATGTTTATGATTTTTTTTGTGTTTAGGAGAAGGAAGAGTGATCAAGCGGGCTTTGAGGAGCCACAAAAAGATATGCTCTTGCTCAGATAAAGGATGAGGAGAAGGAAGCAACCCTTGCTCTTGTGGAGAAAATTTTCACTACTCACAAGAAGTGGAAGACACTGAGATAGAAGAAAAAGGAGGAGGATCTCCATAGAGAGCATTATTCTAGCAAGGGTGGTGTCACACTCTTCTACAAGATTGTCGTCATCCTTCTTGACAAGGTTACCAGCGTTAATTTCTTTAACAAAATTGTGATCATCTTCCTCAGAAGGAGGATCAACACCAAGAACATTACAATTTGCATTCACCTTACCCCACGATACAAAAGAGTAACCATCTTCGATAACGGGTTTAGATGATGTTATCGGAAGGTCTAAGTGGATCTGGTTGAATTTATATTCCTGGATGAAGGAATCTATAAATTCTAGAGAACCCCAATCATCACCAAGACACACATTCTTTTGAGAAGAGGTAGAAGGAGCACATATAGGGCTCCTTGCTTTAGAAGGGTCTTCTTCAAGGACATTTATTTCAAGAGTATCCTTTGCAGTAGGTACTATTGGAGTAAACATCGACACAGTGGAAGACACTAAAGGGATGAGATGAGGCACAACTGAAGTTCGACCAATAGTTGCAATCTCACATAAGTTCATAGCATCAGGGTTAGCCTTGACTGTGACTACTTTATTATTGCAAATAAACTTAATAGATTTATGTAAGGTAGACAGGACTACACCTATAGCATGAATCCACGGTCTACCAAGAAAAAGGTTATAAGGCAACTTTTTTGTCATAACATATACAAAGGTAGGTACAGTAACGGGTCCCAACCTCAAAGGAAAGACTATCGTACCTAAAGGTTTTCAACCAACAGTATCAAACCCACGAATGCCAATAGAAGTACTAATAGAAGATGGATCTTTATTAATCTTAGGAAATAGATTGATACTACATACGTTGAGCATTGAACCAATGTCAACAAGAGTACGTCTAATACCAATTTTATTAATGTTTACTATAATCATTAGAGGATCTGCTTGCTTCTATACTTCCGGAGGTGGGAGCTCCTGCAGATAGAACGTGATATTTGGCAAATCTACATGAATATATGCCATCAACGCGCCAGCATCAGCCAGCCTAGCGGAAGAATGTAAGAGGATCTTTTGCAAAGCTTCTTGAAGCATACCTTGATAAACCGGAGCAGACTGAAGCAAGTCCCATAGTGATATCTTATTCGGAGTAACCCGAGGTTGCTTGAAAAGATTGTAATCACTAGGTGCTTTAGTTGTATGTTCAGGTGCTTGAAGAAGGCTTGGTTGTTTATTCATTCTATTCTCATAAGTATGGGTTTTCGCTCTATAAGAGGAAGCCATAGGAATAGTAGGAGGGCCACCATCAAATGGAACACCGTCAATAGAACAAACCCTCTTAGGAGAAGGACTAGTTGGAGTCATGTAAATAACCAATATCTTAGGCCTTCGAGGGGTAGTAGGAACATAGACTTCATTTACAGAATCGTCACAACTAGTAGAACAATTATTTGAATATATATTCTCAACATCAATCCAAATAGGATCAAATGTGGAATAATTATTTGAATAAACATTCTCAACATCGATCCAAGGAGGATCAAATGTGGAAGGAGGTTCATCATTAGCTAATACATCACCTCTAAAAGAGATTGCATCAGAACAAAGATGAGATTCATCATTCACCAACGCAACGTGTCTAGAAGAGAGTGCATTGGAATGGAGAGGAGACTCATCATCCACAAATGCATCATCTCCAGAAGAGATTGCATTGGAATGAAGAGAAGGTAAAGTAATATTGAGAAAGGTATTAATGATTTCATCTTCTTGCAAAAAAAATCCTCTGAAGCAAGAGGAATTTCATGAGAAGGATCAAAGACACCAAGTGACATGGGTAGTGTTAGAATTGGCTATGGATGGCAAGATCTATGGACCAAATGGAAAGCACAAGAAAAGAGAGAGAATATGACAAGAATAAACTGTATTCAATGTCATTGATATGATATGATTATTATTGATTACAATGAGAGATATCCCTTGGTTATATAGCCAAGGTGAGATGCAAGATGTCATAGGATTATGACAAGTTTCTTAATCATATGACATGAGACAACTAATTACACTTACCTAGGTTCACATGTAGTAGTTGTCAAAGGATAAGATAACAACTAATGACAACTAACATCTTCTAGAAAGATTCCTTCCTATGACCTAAGTAAACTTAACTAGGATGTAAACAAGTCCCCTAGTAATGAACTGACTAGGTACAAGACTTTATTTACACCAACAACCCCCCTTAAGTGCAACTTAGGGAGTAGTGAATTATTATGAAAATGACACAAAGATGCAAAGATGGGTCCCGGCTCCTAGGCCATGTTAGGTACCCATGTACAAACAATGCAATCAATGCAATCTCTCACAAACGAGGAAAGGGAGAAAACCTCATGGGAAAAACTCCCCCTCAAAAGAGAGATGAAATAGAAAATATGAATGCTCTCAATGAAGAATGAGAAGGTAAAAACCCCATGTGAGGAAAAAGACCCCCCCATAAGAGAGAAGTAGAAGAGAGACAAGGTAGCCCCCCCTCAATGTTGAGTCTCCTATAAGAATGGTAGAAGCTTGACATTGAATGTTGAAGATGATCCAATCTTGTTGAACAATGTTCCTCCCCTTAGGAAGAAACAGAACTAAGGATGTATGCAGGATGTCAAAATGTATGATATATGATGATGTCTCTGAAGCATGCTCAAGTGTCTCCATGTCGATGCAGAAAGCTGACACACTCCAATCAGGCATTCTAGGCCACACTACTGAAGAGGATAATCCAACATCTAGTAAAGAAGAATGTAGAACATGATCCAAAGACAAAGATATCCCCTCTGAAGACAAAGAAGCCTCCTCCAAATGTTGTCCAAAAGAATCCACACTCATGCCAATCTGTGAAGAATGATCATGTAGAGAATGAACAAGAGGGTCAAAGTGTTCCCTCACAACAACTGAAGAAGGTTCATCTTCATCAAAGAGAAGATGAATCCTATCAATGGTGTCCTCCAAATCTGCAAGATGAGACTCGACAAATAAGTCTGAAATACCTGTAAGGAAATCATCCAAAGTAGCCATATCTAGAAGACTATGTATGTCCTACTGCACTGAATCACTAGGAGCCAAAATTGTAGTGACACAAGTATCATCAAGTACAATAGTAGGTGGAGGAGATAGAGTGCATGGCTCAAGGACTAGATCTGATGTGAGAATTCCCAAGTTCAAAAAGCCAAATGTCTCCTCAGAATCATAGTTGTGATCAACAGTCAAAAGAACATTGTCATTATCAGAAGCAAACTATGCAAAGGAATACAACCAAGATGAATGATCAACCACCCCAATAGCAATGTTCTCTTGACTCTCCAAATCTCGAACAATGACAACATCAGGAGTGAACTCCACAGTTCTCCCATCTCCACCATGTGTAATCTGATATATGGAAAGTAGATTGTTTGTCAAATAAGGAACACACAAGACATCCTGAAAAGTGTTTTCCCCAATGCTAATAGATCCCTTCCCTGTTACACTCATGTATGTATTGTTTCCCATCAAGATAGGAGACATTGAACAAGGCTGAAATGAAGAGAAGATAGTCTGTGAAGATGCCATATGATGAGATGCTCCTAAATCTAGAAGCCATCTTCCTAATCCTAGAATTGAATGAGCACAAAGAGCTTGTCCTTTATATCCTGATATATATGTTTGACCTTTGTCCTTTTTAGACTGTTTTGAAGTAGAAGGATAAGAAGATTCAGACATTCTAGAAGGAAAATCAATGTGATTCTTTTTGAGAAGATTCTTCAACTCGTCAATATCCTTCTTATAACAATAATGTTCTTCATGTCCATCCTTCTTGCAATATGCACAAAAAGGTCTCTCCTTCTTTGATGATTCTCCTTTTGATGATGAGGATTCTGATTCTTTATGTGGCTTGTTCTTTTTCTTCTTTTGCTTCTTATCAAGATTGTCTGATTCTTTTTGTACCTTAGACTCATTTGCCACCAATGCTTGTGGCTTGGAAGACTTGATTAGACCCATGTTCATTAACTTAGCTTCCTCTTGGATTAGGAGATTTGCAAAGTCATCAAACTTAGGATCAACATATGATGCTCCCATAGAAAGTCGATGGGTATGAAAGCCAGAAACAAACACTGAATACTCAGGACCAAGCTTGGATAACACATTCAAAATCAATTGTAAATCCTCTTTTTCAATATTGCATTCTTTCAATTGTGTTCTCAGTTGCTTGATTTTGGAGATGTAGTCTTGGATGTGGTCAAAACTTTTAGGATCAAGATTCATCAAATCATTATCAATCTAATAGCCTCTAATCTTGTCTATTTTACCATACAAATTTTCAAAAGTCTCCCATACTTCTTTAGGTGTATTACATGATTCAATATGAAATTGCAAATCAAATGAGACTAATGAACATATGCATCCATGAGGTTTTCTCCCTTTCCTCATTTGTGAGAGATTGCATTGATTTCATTGTTTGTACATTGGTACCTAACATGGCTTAGTAGCTGGGACCCATCTTTGCATCTTTGTGTCATTTGCATAATAATTCGCTACTCCCTAAGTTGCACTTAAGGGGGGGTGTTGGTGTAAATAAAGTCTTGTACCTAGTCAGTTCATTACTAGGGGACTTATTTACATCCTAGTTAAGTTTACTTAGGTCATAGGAAGGAATCTTTCTACAAGATGTTAGTTGTCATTAGTTGTTATCTTATCCTTTGACAACTACTACATGTGAACCTAGGTAAGTGTGATTAGTTGTCTCATGTCATATGATTAAGACACTTGCCATAATCCTATGACATCTTGCATCTCACCTTGGCTATATAACCAAGGGATATCTCTCATTGTAATCAATAATAATCATATCATATCAATGACATTGAATATAGTTTATTCTTGTCATATTCTCTCTCTTTTCTTGTGCTTTCCATTTGGTCCATAGATCTTGCCATCCATAGCCAATTCTAACATGGTATCAGAGTGGGTTGGGTGCCATTGGAGAGTCTTTTTCTGAAGAGAGATCCCAGATCTAAGGAGGTTCCATTCGTGGCTCTTTGTTATAGGTTCATATTCGAGCTTGTTGGTGCAAATCTGAGCTCACCATTGCATCCGGAAGGTTCGAGAAAGTTGATTTTTCCTTTTGTTTCGTCCAAATCAGACATACGAGGCCAAATCTAAGAGGGTTTGAAGCTAAAGTGTGGTTGCCAGATCCAGAAGGTAGCTGCAATTTTGGAGCATTTTGGGTCAAATCCGACCTTGCCATCATGTCCAGAAGGGCCAAAAACCCTAAGATCGACTGTCAATTCATCCAAATCAAAGCAAGTCATCCGGTGAGGCAAAAAAAATTTCTTATAAAGTCGTACGGCCCTCTAGGTCGTCATTATTATGCAGGGTACGATTTTTTCAAAAATATTATTTAAATCAATCAGAAAATTTTTGAAAATTTTTTATGAAAAATTTCATTTCTACTGATTGAATTTGATTTAAAAAATTTTATTAAAAATCAAAAATAAAAAGGGAATTTGTGTAGTCTGCGGTACACTGGGCACAGGCAATATCACACGTCACAGACGTACCTTGTACTAGGCCGCAGGGTACCGAACCTGCAATACCGCAGGCCGCTCACAACCGACCACGTGGCGTACCGCTGTGGCCATTCCCCGCAGGCCCCCGTTTTTAAAATACCCAACGATCTGCATATTCCTCAAGCGGACATCCACAAATCTAGTGAATAGAGAAAAAAATGATGGTTGTTCAAACCGAATATTCCATCTAATATTCCGTTCTCCAAGATTTTGTTGGTGATTCAAGATTTCGCCGAGGATTCTTGGCATATTCTGTCAACATCAAAGATTCCAGGCAGGGGGCACATTTTCTCCTGATGGCCGGCAGACCGTCAAATTTAATTAGGTGGATTGCTGATGTCATCCCTACATCAGCATTTTCAAAAAAAAAAATTCCCCCCTCACCGTTGGGTTTTTTGATTTTTCAGTTCAACTTTGAAGCTCCATATCTCAGTCATTTTGGCTCCTTTTTTCAAGCAATTTTTTTTTATTTGAGCTAATTTTTTATGCTCTACACAGTGGTGCAATCATTTTTTGGTTTTGGTGTCTAGTTTTTCCAGAAATTTCAGATTCTCACAAGTGTTGCTGCTTCGTCCTCATTTTGGGAACTTCGGGAGCTTATATCTTGCTCCTATGGTAACATTTTTGAGTGAATTTTTTTTTGAAAGTGCATGATTTTTCATGTAATTCTCAGTGGTATGATCAGATTGATCTCATTTTGTACCAAAAATTGTACTTGATTTTGTGGCCTATTTTGGCATTTGCATGTACCAAGATCAAAGACCACTTTGTTGTTTTTGGCAAGTGGAAATTGTAAACGCACTAAATATAAAGTGCCAAATCAGATATTGCTTGGGGGGTTTCTTGATTGAGTGATTTGGGGGGGTAATCTTGCAGTGATTGTTTGCATTCTTTTGCTTGGTTTGTGTTCTTGCAATGGGGAGATCTCAAATTGAACCCCTAAATCCACATAATTATGCTACATGGAGAAAATCAGTATTGCACTATCTCATGATGAAAGGTCTAATAGGTCATCTAAAGGACACAATTCAAAAACCTACTGATGCTAAAGAATTCGCAAGGTGGGAGATTGATCATGAGAAAACACTTGGATGCATATGTTCATTAGTCTCATTTGATTTGCAATTTCATATTGAATCATGTAATACACCTAAAGAAGTATGGAAGACTTTTGAAAATTTGTATGGTAAAACAGACAAGATTAGAGGCTATCAGATTGATAATGATTTGATGAATCTTGATCCTAAAATTTTTGACCACATCCAAGACTACATCTCCAAAATCAAGCAACTAAGAACACAATTGAAGAAAGGTGAAGACAAAGATGAGATTCATCATTCACCAATGCAACATCTCTAGAAGAGAGTGAATTGGAATGGAGAGGAGACTCATCATCCACAAATGCATCATCTCCATAAGAGAGTGCATTGGAATGAAGAGAAGGTAAAGTAATATTGAGAAAGGTATCAATGATTTCATCTTCTTGCAACAAAATATCCTCTAAATCAAGAGGAATTTCGTGAGGAGCAAAGACACCAAGTGACATGGGTAGAGCCAAGTCATTATCACATGCATTAAATGGAATATCATTAATATTTTGAACTAAATTAGATATAGAACTAATAAAATATATTAAATCCATTACAATTTTTTTGGTATTTTCTATGTTCTAGTAATTCATGATTTAGGAGGTCTCCGGAGTGGAATTTAGGGTCGGAACTTTTTGTCGGTCCCTAAAACTCAACTGCTGAAGGCACTCATATTTTAGGGACTAAACTAGTTCTCTATGAGACCTTCCCAATAGTGCAAATGGTTCTAAATACCGAGCACCGAGTCAAAAATTATGACCCCACCAAGTAGGGGTAAATAAATTCCTAGTTTTTTGAAGAACAATGTTCTTCACGTCAGGTTCACCAAAATGTAATATAGGGGGATTCACTACTAACGAGTTCTTTTCATTTAGAGAGCCTCATAGGACAAACTTCCCTATACTACCTCAATGGACAATGGCGAGATTTTCAAAATATGAAAGAGCAGGTCACAGAGATTTTTTTGGACAAACTGACAAGCTCTCGGCCAAAGGATGTCAGTGCAGAATACGGACGATAGCATGGTACGCTAGTGTCCCAGAGGCGCACTAGCATCTTCTAGGGACTAGGAAGCAAGAATGTCTTAGGAAATCGCTAATCAATGACTTATGCTCTGATTTATGGGAATGTCTAGAATTCCAGAAAGCAACAGGAAGTAATAAGACTAAAATGAAGTGAAATAGAGAAGATAAAGACAAGGAGAAGAAAGGAAATACTTATGACCATGTGAATTATGAAGCTTCTAGCTCATGAGTGTCTTCAATACCTGCACACAAGAGGGAGAGAGAAATTTTTGGGTGGTTGTATAGGGGTCTGCCTTAGTCAGGCCCCACTTTGGTGTTCCCACATCCACGGATAACCAGATAGATAGAGAAAAAATTAGAAAGGAAGTAAAGATCACTAAAGCACTACAAAATAGTGTTATACTACTCAACCAAGTAATAGAGAAGAGGAGTGAAAGCTTACCACCTCCACCAAGAGCACTCAAGGCTACTTGGGGGAGAAAATGAGAGGAACTCAAGCCTCTACTACAATGGTGTTTTGTTCCACACTTGCTCTACTAAAGTGGTGGAGTGTTGATGTTGCTACTCTGAAGTGTAAAGTGTTTGGAGAGCTAAGAGAGGGCTCAAAGAGAGCTAGAGTGTTAGAGTGTGAGCTCAATGCTTGGGAGAAGATGTGAAGAGATGGTTGAAGAGAGAAAATGCTTGTTCAAGGGATGAATATGAGAAATGACCATATTCTGGTCGGTCGGCCGAGGAGGGTGTTACAAATCAACCCCCAATGGGAAGAGAAATGCCTCTACAGGCTCTAGATGTGAGAATCTATCAAGGATGTAAGCACATTGCGTGGACATCTGTACACTGCGCGGGTGTCCCCGATAGAAATGCCTCCATTGATTCTCAAAACAGGCACCAACTGTGATGCAAGCATCGGGCTTAAGTGGATTTAAGCCTTCGAACTTGGTTTTCTAAGGTGGATAAAGGAAAAAAGGGGATTTTCACATGGGATGCAAATTCACTCTTATGCATAAACCAAGGAAATTCTCCCCATAAATTGATACCTAGGTTTTTTATGCTCTGCAATTCATTTGTCTTCAACCCTAGTTCCATTTCATTCATCTTCCTATGATCAAATTCTTCCAATTCAACACCCTTCAACTTCAACGGAATATCGCCACATGATCCTTTGTCCATCATCGTGCTTATCTTTCTTGAATTCATTATTATTCAATTGACACTTCTTCATTTTGCCTTCTTCCCCTTTGTAAACTGAGAAATAATTCCTAATTATCCATAATAATTCCTTCAAATTACCTCAGAATTGCTCCAAATCACTTCAAGATCACTTCAATTACACAAATGATCAGAAAGACTTGTGAATTTTACTTTATACACTATTGGTTTTCCCTAATTTGCATTAATACGGAAGACTTCAAAAGCTGATAAAAACCATATTTCTCTGCATTGAGAAACCCTAAATTGATATGCAAAAGAACATTCTTGCAACTTTTCTTTTGGTTTCTTTTCCATAACCTCTATCTACTCATTCTCTACAACATATCCTCATGCCAACATCTGACACACCATACATCCAGGGGGTTTGTATAATTTTATGTTAATGCTCCCCCTAAGACCATGCTAGGTCTAATTCCTGGAGGAATTTTCTGTATCGGATGAGGGATCAAACACATATGTTGTCTTTGACTCTTCTTTTTTCTTCCTCCATATCTTATTCGTTTCTTGCTTCACCTCATCCTTGTCAATTTTCTTCACTGGCTCATTCTTCTCTACCGAAGTAGACTAATTTCCCTTCTTACTTCTACAAACTCTTGAGATATGTCTGGGTTTATTGTAGTTATAACAGACCACACTTTTTTTATTCGTCTGACCTCCATTAACCCTTTATCTACATTGATTTTCTTTGTGTCCAAACTTGTTGCATGTATAGCAATAGCCATCAAAATATCGATTCATTCTTCCTCCATTAAATGTATTCATCAGTCTCGCTCTGCACCATTACAATATTCAGACATTCTTCAATTCTCTTATTTTCTTCCACTAGCACTTTGAATCCAATGATCTCTTGTTTCTATTGCTCACTCACTTCTCTATGTATTTCTTTTAATTTCTTCAATTTCTCTTTCAATTTCTGGACACATTCATTTTCCTCATCAAGATTTTCTTTCAAATCACTGTTTTCAATTTCAGCCTTATCAATATCTTCAAGTGTAGCCCGAAGTTCTTCTTTATCATCCATTTGTTCAACCTTCAAGATCTTCCTCAAGTGGTTAAGCTCTTCACCAAGGAACCAAATCTTTGATACTAATTGTTAAAAGGCATAGAACAACTAAGAGGGGGGGTGAATCAATTGTCACCAAATTCAAACACAAAACTTCACACACTTATCAACTTCACAACCACACAATTATGTTATTAAGTATGAACATGAAATATAGATAACAAAAAGAAAAATCAATACAATGAACACCAAATTTTATGTGGAAAACCCAATGAGGGAAAATCCATGGTGAGGATTAACTCACAATATAAAGTGATTCCAAAAATCAAATATATAAGGCTCACTACCCAGAATAGGACCCACTATCCTAATACAAAAGCTCACTTCTTACACAAGGAGGCTCACTACCTACAAAAGGATTACAAAAAAAAATTGGCTTCACAGTCGAAATGAATTGATAAGATTGCACCTAACAAGTGTTGATACAGTTCCAATGATGCTCAATAGATTGACTTAACACACTTCATCATTTTTGCACTTCTTCACATTCACAACCTCACAATCTTTCTCTGTCTTAATCTTCAAAACTATCTAACATATATATCTGATCCATCCACAAGCATCAATTAGGTCGGCCTAATTAGATGCAATCCTTATTTACCAAAAATACCAACTATCAACTTCAAGCATTCACAAGATATTTCCAAGCAATAAGTAAAAACGTGTATCACACTACATCATGTCGACATAGACCTAAGATAGGTCACACATATATCCACATAATAAAATTAACTCACCATAACACTAATTTTCCATGAGGTCGGCTAGAGATAGGCTTAATAGCAAAATGTAACCAACAGAATGACGTCGATACACCATACGAGTTCCTGTACATGAGAGATTCTAAACATACATGCTTCCAACGTTCATAAACTATTTCCCAAAACTGCAAGCAACAAAAATAAACCGTAGAGGATTGCAAACCAAAATACCAAAGGATGTAGACTGTATACTGGTTCACAAACCAAACCAAAATACCAGATCAAACAATGACTTACTCTTGCAGTCACAACTTGTATAACATGGTGACATCAATGAAAACAAGAATTGTATAGTTAGCCATTCTTCTTCATTCTTCCAACAATGTTAAGGAAGGACCCATTCACCATCAAGGGTGAATGGGTCCTGGCTCAACTTACCAAGACCAAATTTTTCCCAATGAAATAATTTGGTATTTAATTTATAATTATCGGGAGATTTCCTCGGGAGGTGTCAAAATTAAGGCCTAAAGGGGGGGTTAATAACTTCACCTAACCACAATGAATTAGGACCATCTAGATAAATGTGAAAGTTCTTTAAAACAATTTACAATACTTAAACAAGGTATACATTATGTATATTTTATTTAGAAAGGGGCTCATAAGGCTTAATTAAGCAAATAAGTCCTAGAAAAGTGTGAAAGTGTGTTACAACACTTCACAACACCTTTGCAAAGGACAAATTAAAGCATGATTTAGTCAAATAAAGGTCCTAAAATGATGTGAATGTGTACAAGACATTACAACACCACTCCAACACACCATTAGTCCAATTTTAATGTCAAGTATCCAAGCTAGAAAGGAAAAGGAAAATTTTTCCATTACTACAGTTTCCCCCCACTTTAGTGAGAGGATGACCCCATGTCAAACTCACACTAAAGTATACATCCAAGACACTTAAGTATGCAGCAATAATAAAGATACATGATCATACCCTATCAAAGGCCAAGAAAAATAAACAAAAATAAAGGATCAAGCACAAATGATTCAACGCAATGTGAGGTGATGGTTGTTTTTCCATAACAAACATTGCTCACTCTAGGGCCGTAGAACTTTAGGTCATCTGTAGGGTGCTTTTGTCCCAAAATATGTATGATCACTCTGGGATAATGGAACCTCAGTCTATCCACTAGGTGAGTTATTCCAATGAGGTGGAAAATGAGAGAATTGGATTAGCCTCTAATATCATACCAAAGTCATCCTCCTAACAACTTCAATAAGGCACCGCAATGAAAATTCTTTTGTAAAATGTTTTTGAATGTCATGTAAAAAAAATTTGCTAAAGGGGATTTTGCTTTGTTTGTGTAATTGTCTTCCTCTTAGGTAGCATTGTGCCTAATGTCTCCAAGATAGTACAAATCAAGGTGTCAAATCACCCATGGGATGCCTCATTCGTATCATGCCATGAAATTTTCCAAAATATTTCATCAATGTATGCCCCCACTTTAAAATGGTTGCTACACCATTATTGTGATCAATTTCTTTAAAGTAGCCAAATGATTTGATCATAAGACATGAGAGCTTTCCTCAGAAAACCCTATTCCAAATCATATGTTTCCGAAGCAAGCTGCATCATGAAATAGGAAGGAAGGGTTTCCCCAACAAACACATAAGGGATCTATGGATTTGGGGTCAATATGTGTGTGCTACAATGTTGTCATAGAGCATGGAATCATCATCATTCCCCAATTACACAAAACAGGAAGAATGACAAATGAAAAAAGATTATAGCATAGAAAAGAATGAAGGTACATATAGAAGAATGCACAAAAAGAGAGAGGAACATCAAATGAAACATCACAGGGGATCATATTATGCACATGCAATCAAAGAAAAATAAAAAAGAAAAGGAAAAAGACTAGTAAGGCACAGGTGAGTCAACCTAAAGCAGGTCATCTACCTCCCAATATTGGTTGGTATAAACGGAGGGTAGGCAACTAGCCAAAGGGACAACATCAAGTGTCAAACTAGGACACACACCAAGTTCAACACTCTTTTTATGATATTTTTCATTTAAGCTCATGGAGGAAGAAAACAATGTATTCAAATCATCATGCACTTGTTCATCAATCTTTCCAATATAAATATCATCATCTAAGTCAATCACAGTAGGAGGTAGAATAGAAATTTCCATACAATGTTCTTGTTTATGTTGTGGTGAAGGTTGAGAGTTGTCATGCATTTCTTCAGGTAGGTCTGGATTTTGATTTTCTATGTTATTTTTTTTTCTTGAGTTTGCAATCTACGAGCAATAGCATGATGTCTACATCTACGCTCCCTAGCACTTTGATTTTTTTTCAATTTATTGTCAATTTTCATTTGTGTAAGAGTGGTTTTTTCATTCATAGGTTCCTTCTCTTCCATAGGAGGACTAGAAGAAATGACAAGGGTTTTCTCCACCGCTTTCTCTTTGACTTTGTAAACTTGTTTGACTTTAAGAGGGACAAGGGAATTGTTTATGTTATCTTGTGGTCTCTTGTGGGAAATTGCAAGAGGTTGTTCTATAGGTTGTTCTTGTATGTTTGGAAATTTTTTTGGTTCAATCATTGTCTCATCAAGGATGGTTGGTTCGGTCATAGGTTGAGGCATGTTTTGAATGGATAGTTCTACTATTTTCTTTGCCTTGAATTTTTGATATGATTTGAAAAAGAAATCTTCACAAGTCTTGATAGGTTCCATAGGCTCAGACCAAAAGTAATCTAGTGAAAAATTCCCCTTTTCTAAGGTTGGATGAAATCCGCTATGATGCACAGTGAAGATGTTATTTCCAAATGGAGACTTTAGACATTTATGCACAACCAAAGGGACAACATTCATGGAGAGAAGCCATGGATAGCCTAGCTTCACACGAAATTGGTTTGATTGTGGAATGATGGAGAATGAGACTGTTAATGTTTTTGGTCCCACTTTTAAAGGGAGATCTATCAAGCCTATCGTAGGGCAAGCAAATCCATAATGTGTCTTAATCCATGCTTTTGAATTGTCATATGTATCTTGATATAGCTCATGCACATATAAGAATTGTTTTGTGATCACATTCTCTCCACATATGGGATCAATCAATATCCCATTAGTGGGATTATTGTTGATTCAGCTAGCTATGTAAAGAGGACCATCAGGTGCACATTTAGGTATGTCATTTTGTGTGAAATCAATTTCAAGAGGGTATCTAGTCAAACCCTTACAAGGTTTAGCTTCCATAAATGCTATCGCATTCTCTGTGGAAGGTAATTGCATAACATTGTTCTTAGTTTCAGTAGGAGGATTGGTTGTAGCATGTATGTTGCTATTGTCTTGGTCTTTCAAATACTCATGAAGGAAGTAACTAAGGCTATAGATGATTTGTGTTTCATTTTGAGTTTTAAGAAATTTCCTTAGATTTTGTATGATAGGAACCAAGCTAATGTCAAAGCATTCACTAAGGATATTGGCTTGTAAGTTTTCTATTTGTTCATCTAGCTTGTTGATGACATCATGCACATGGATTATTGGAGGTAAAGCCATAACAAATTAAGTATGCAAACTATGACCCATGGAGGGTTGATTCTCAACATTATCAAAAAGAGAGTTAGAGAACCCAAGATCCATGACAAGTGAGAGATCATCAAATGACATGAGCCTTGAAGTATGTATTATAATAGTATTGTGAATAGGACACCAAGTTGTAAATCTCATACAAGTTTTACAACCCCAGTATGCAAACCCTAGAATGGAAAAGGGACGATGCAACAACCTAGAATGAAATGCAATTTTTAGATTCTAAGAAATGCAATTTATTGATTAAACAATGCAATAAGTTGAAAATGAAATGTTTTGATGCAATTTTGAATTTTTACAATGTACTAAAATGAAGCAATTTAAGCTAAATGTAATGAATTTGATGAAACAACAAATTTGGAAACTGAAATAGAAAGATTAATGCACCAAACAAAAACTAAAAATTGAGATTTTAATGTCCTAAAATTGCAGATTTGTAGCTAACAGGGACTCATTCATGAGTAAGGGTGAATGGGTCCTAGTTAAGTCTTTCTAGGATCTTTCTGTGGATTTCAGAGTCAATTTTAATGTCTTTGCAGTTGTCAAAAGCTTTAGGTCGGACCTGATCAAGGACTTATTCTCTATAAGGTTGAATGGGTCCTAGTAAGGTATTTTTAAACTATTTTTTTAATGGTTTGCAATCGTTCAGATATATCTTTTAGTTCCAGGTTGTAGACAATGAAATGCAGATTCAGAATTTCTAGAAATTCAATGCAAAAATGCAATAAAATTTAGATGAAATGTAAGACCTAGATTTAAATGCAATTTTTTTTTTTTCAAATGTAATTGAATGAGATCTAAATGAGATGCAAAATGACTGATTTGTTTTTGTAATTTTCATTTTTAAGAAGTGAAAAACAATGCAAATCTAAACCCTATATGATATGCAAGATTGAAATGTAAAAGAATAAAACCATAATTCAATGCAAATCTAAATGCAATGAATGCAATATTTTAACTTGAAATGCAATGAAAGGCTCCAAAATTCAGGGAAAAGTGAAATGTTGAATAAGTCAAGTTCACCAAAAATGATATGTAGGAAAATAGGATCCTTCCCAAATGTAAGTAAATGAGAAGGATCACTTGTTTTTCTAGGCCCAGATTAATTCAAATTATGCAAATGAAGATGCCAATAACAACCAAAAATCAACCCTAACTATTATAACAACTATGAGGGATGGTTTTAGATCATAAAAAGTTATGTACCTAGCTAGAAAGTTGCTAATTTTTAGCTATGGAGGACTCATTCGCTTTCAAGGGCGAATGGGTCCTTTTAGGGTTTCAGAAAATTGATTTCAAGATCCTGTACTTCTATGTCTAAACTCTTGAAATCCCTATTATCAAGTTCTAGAAGGCAGTATTTAATTTTCTAGATCTCTTTTCGTGATCTTGCACCTTGGATGACAACTTTTGCAACTTTGAAAATTTTGACAACTTTGATAATCTTGCTCTTCAACCTATAAATCTGCAATCACACACTCAAGGGCAAAAAACTTGTTGAGTTGTTAGTGAATGGGGGTTTTCCTCAGTCAAACCCCTTGTAGGTAATTAAACCAAATGATGAAATAAGATAATAAAGCATGAAAGTGCAATAATGTAAATGATGTCACCTTGGATTTTGTCTTGTGATGTAAATCTGCAAACAATCATAGAGTGGCCATGAAGAATGTAGATCTTGGATATAATATGAATCTTGTAAGTAGATCCTCAATGCAACATTCACTTCTTAGCTCAACACACATGCATGCATTAAACCCTTGACATGATGATAAGACCTTGAATTGCTGCAATAATGACTTGAAATTTTCCTTGTAATGCCTTTGAAATGCTCTAGAATTCTTGATCACTTGAATACCTAAATGATTCATAAACTTACTAGCTTGTGTTATATTTTCTTAGGAGAAACAATGTGAATTAACCCCTTATTTATACTAATCTAGGAGATTAACCTTGAAATTCAAAGAATTAAGGTTGACACCAGATCTAGAAAGAAAGATAATTAAATTCCTACAAGAATGAAATTTAAAAATTAGGGTCTCATTAAGGGAGGACCCATTTTCCACCAAAGGCGAATGGGTCCTGGCTAAGTTTCTAGGACCAAGCTTCAGGGACTTGAAAGAGGGTCAAAAACCCATTCCAGAACAACTGAGAAAAGGGGGTCTTGTTAAGGGAGGACCCATTTCCCATCAAGGGTTAATGTGTCCTAGATCAACTTACCAAGACCAAATTTTTCCAAATGAAATAATTTAATATTTAATTTATAATTATCGGGAGAGATCCTCGTGAGGTGTCAAAATTAAGGCCTAAAAGGAGGCTTAATAACTCCACTTAACCACAATGAATTAGGACTACCTAGATAAATGTGAAAGTGATTTAAAACACTTTAAAACCCTTAAACAAGAGATACATTACGCGTATTTTATTCAGAAAGGTTCCCATAAGGCTTAATTAAGCAAATAAGTCCTAGAAAAGTGTGAAAGTGTGTTACAACACTTCACAGCACCTTTGCAAAGGATAAATTAAAGCATGATTTAATCAATTAAAGGTCCTAAAATGATGTGAATGTGTACAAGACATTACAACACCACTCCAACACACCATTAGTCCAATTGTAATGTCAATTATCCAAGAAAGCAAGGAAAAGACAACTTTTTTCATTACTACAGGTATTTCCACTAGTAATCCTAGTACCTTTGTAGCATCTCACGTCATATCTCCTACCACTTTACCACCTATAAGTATTCCATTCACTTCCCCCTCAAACACATATACACCTCCACCATATTCACCTCCATCTCAAAACACAACCAATGACACCATCCTTAGCCAACTATTGTAAAATTTTCATCCCTTCAACAACAAATTTCCACCATAAACCAAAATCAAAAGGGCCAACCATCATACTATGTGTCAAAAGCAATACCTTATCCTTGGAGATATTAAGAATGCTAATACCACAAGGTATAGAGATTCCTAGGTTTGATAAATATGGAGGAAAAGGAAACCCTTCTAACCATGTTTCCACTTACACCACCTTATGCTTTGATTTTGTCCTTGAAGATAAGCTCTTGGCTAGAATTTTGCCTAGGTCCTTGAAAGATACTACCTTAGAATGGTTTTCAACGTTACCGAATAACTCAATTTGGTCATTCAATGAACTTTGTGGCACCTTTATAAACCATTTCCAAGTTCACATGACTCCTAAGATTTCATTAGATGATTTGATGAGATGTAAGCAAAAGGATGATGAAAAGGTTACTGACTTCATTCATGCTACCAATCGCTTTATTCCCAAATCAACGTAATGATTCTCGATCCTCACCTTCAACAAATATTCATTGATAAATTACAAAATAAGATACAATATAAGCTTGGAATTATGAAATTTCCTTCCTTCATACACTTTTGTACCGCCCTTCGTGATTATCAAAACTCGGTCAATAGTCGTGAAAAAAAATCCACCTCTAGCCATCCTAAAAAAGTTTGAACCCACAAATCAAAATAATTACCAACCTTTTAGGAATCAGAACAAAGGCTTTCTTCAACTAAATCCCCCTCAACCAACCCAACATGTTGATACCCAAGTGGTTGCTATAAAGAAGACAAATCCTTTTACATTTGGGGATTCGGCTAGACAATTTACTCCCTTACTCGATACTCTCCATAACACAATGTTACAACTTCTAGAAAAGAGCATGATCTCCTTAACTCTTGTAAGAACTCTTGATCCTACTAAGCCATTACCTCCAAACTTTAGATCAAATTCCTATTGTCATTATCACTGACAAAATGGACATGATATGGAACATTGTAAGTGTCTTCAACATCTTGTGCAAGACCTTATTAATTCTAATCGATTTCAAATTGGAGGTGTGAATGATCAAGCTAATAAGTTTGTTGCCCCTCCCAACCAAAACTTGCAAATCTTTACCAACCCATGCCAAATCATAATATTTCATTTGTCAAAGCTAGTGAAACTAAGAAGAACGATGTGATGAATGTTGATACGGATGATGACAACATGGATACTAATGAACAAAGTCTTGTGGATACTATGGTTGGATTGATTGAAACTCAACCTTGTAAGGGCCAAACTAAAATACCTCTTTACATTGCTTTCTCATCAAATGATATAATATGAAAGGCACCTAATGGTCCTCTTTACATGTAGTTGGTTGAATCAATGACAAGCCCACTAATCAGATATTAATTGATCCCATCTGTGGAGAGAATGTGATCATTGAAGGATTCTTACTTGTTCATGAACTTTATCAAGAAACAAATGATAAACCAAAAGCATGGATAAAAACACACAATGGTTTTGCTTTCCCTATGATTGGATCAGACTGAACCAATTAGATGTCTCATTCTCCATCATCTCGATATCAGATCAATTCCATGTGAAGCTTGGTTGTCCATGGCTACGCTCCATGGAATCTATCCCATTGGTCATGCATAAATGTTTAAAGTTTCCCTTTGACAATGAAATTTTTACTATGCACCATAGTGGATTTAATCTTGTGTCTTCTTGTGGGAACTTTTCATTGGGTTTCTTTTGGCCTGAGCCTATGTAACATATTAAACCTTGTGAAGATTTCTTTTTAAAATCGTATCAAAATTTTAAGGAAAAATGCATAGCAGAACTATCCCTTCGAAACATGCCTCAACCCATGATTGAGCCTCCTATCCTCAAGACGAAACCATGATAGAACCAAAAACTATTCTGAATAACCAAGACCAACCTAAGATAGATCCTTTTCCTATCTCCTAAAAATGATCAAAAGACAACCAAAACAATCCCATCATGCCTCCTAAAATAAAACAGATTTACAAAGCTAAAGGGAAAGTGGTTGAACAGCCTCCCATGGTTCCTTCTAAAGGAAAGAAACCTATGGTTGATAAACTTTCTCCTACACAAACACAACTTGAAAATCATACTAAAATAAATAGAAATGCTAGAGAGCATAGGCATGACATTATTCTATTGCTTGAAGGTTAAATGAAGAAAACAATAAAGAAAAATAATATCCAACTTAACTAAGCAATACAAGATGATTCTCCTTCGCCACAACAAAAAGATCCTATATCTCAACCACAACAAGAGCTAAATCCTTCTTTGAACATTATCATTCAACCTCTCATTGTGATTAACTTGGATGATGATGAAGAGATTACTAAAATTAATGAGGAAGTGCCTAATGAGTTGAATTCATCATTCTCCTCTTCCATGAGCTTAAATGATACTTCTCCTAGGAAGAGTGTTGAACTTGGTGATACTCCTAGTACAACACTTGTTATTGTCCCCTTGGCTAGTTGTTCACCTTTTGTATACAATGAACAAGATTGGGATGCAGATGACCTGCTATAGTTGACTCGCATGTGCCTTACTAGTCTTTTCTTTGTTTCTTTCTCATGTGTATGATTGCATGTGTGTAATGTGATCTCCCTATACTATTTTTTTTAATGTATCTCTATTTGTGTGGCATTCCTCAATTTTTATCTACATTCTTCTATATGTCGTAAACGTTTATCTTTTCTTTGTCATGTTTTTTCCTTTTGGGGATGACGCAAGGCATCAAAACATTTAGGCCTCTTCCATGTTGACCCAAAATCTTTTCCTTTATCTTTTCTTTGTCTTGTGTTTTCTTTTTAGGGATGACGTAAGGCATCAAGACATTTAGGTCTCTTCCATGTTGACTTAAAAAAAAAAAAAAATTCCATCTTTGTGTCATTCTTCCCATTTCATGAGTATTTTTGGAATGATGACATTTCCGAGCTCTAAAATAACATTGTAGCAAAGACATACTAACCTCGAATCCGTGGATCCCTTATGTGATTTTGGGATTTCATTTTGGGGGAATCCCCTTTTCATGACGTAGCTTCATTTGGAAACATATTACTTGGCACAGGGCTTTCCAAATAATCTCTCATGTCCCATTTATCATTTTCTACTTTAAAGTAATTGCTCACAGCATGGTGTTTAGTAATTTATTTAAAGTAGGGGCATACATTGACATTGTTCTTTTGTGTTTCAATTACAACTCATGTTTCACTATGTGTACTTACTTCATGCGATGTGTCTTTCTCTCTGTGGTGAAATTGGGTGTGATCTTCTTCAAGAGCGTGATCTCTCTTAACATATTATATTCCTCTTAGCAGCTTAATGTGACACACTTCATCCCCTAAGTTGTGAATATTCTATTCTTTGATTGGTCATCTCTTGGAGACATTAGGCACGATGTTACTTAATTTAAGACCTTACACGAACTAAGAAAAACCCCTTTGAAAGTACCTTACACTATTTTTCATTTGCAATAACTATTATATGGCCACCTTGCACAACACACTTTGCTTGTCTATGGAGCCATTCTGTTTGTTCATGGGTGTCAAGCATATGAATTTTTTCTTACCTCATGGATCATGTCATTCATTTTTTATGGCACCTTATCAAGATTATCAGGGGGTATAGCTTTGGTATGGTTACCGTATGGGATCCGAACATAGGTGTGACTTTCCCATAGCCACTTGCTTGTCTGTGTGAGTGCATACTAGCCACGTGTGTATGTGTCTCACCTTCTTGGTGGCTCACCTAGTGGATAGCTTGAGGTTTTTCTAGCCCTTGTGAGCATGCATTTGGTTTGCATAGTATACATCATGTTCCACTTGTAAATTTTTTGGGAAAATAGCTTAGATCTGATCCACATCATGTTTGACAAATGGTCGACACTTGATCTGCCACTTTTTTTTTCCTTTTTCTTATTTCTTTGTCTTTGGTAGTGTATCCTTGTATCTTTTTTTTGCTTCATACATCATTCGCATGCATGTTCTTTTGTGCCTATGTTGGTTTTCTATAGGATCTTGGTCCTAGGTGCTTGATCATCCCTCTTGATCGCTTTCGTCCTATCTCACTAGCATTGGTACACTTGGACCCCTCTTGATGCATATGTGTCTACTTTAGTGAGTTTGAAGCAAGTTCCTCCTCTCACTAAAGTGGGGGCTAAATGTAGTGTAGGAAAATGCATCCCTTTACATTTTCACACTTTTTTGGGCCCTCCCTGTTAAATTGGGCTTCTTTATGCCTTATTTGGTCCTATTTTGTATCCACAAGCCTTATTAAATGTACTTTTTTAAAGATAATCCTAAAACTTATCAAATGACCAATCATAATTTAATGATTTTGGGTTATGTGTACCAAATTTAGTGATTTGGGACTCATACGCCACCTTGGGCATATGGGTCCTACCTAGCCTTTGAGGCTTGATCCTGAATATTGCATTAAACTTAACATTTCTTGAAATTTGTGTCCCAAGCTTAGGCTACTAGGACTTATACACCACCTTCGGAATATGAGTCCCGCTTTAGCTTGGACCTATTTTAAATTTAATTCTTGGTAGGATTTTATTCTCCTAGATCTGATGTCAACTTGTAGTATTGTAATTTTAGAAAATTTGGCATAAACAAGTATAAATACAAGGTTATTTCACATAATTTCTCCTAACAAGACCTAAGCTTTCAAATATTCAAGCATTCTAGAAAATTTATGAACAAGAATAATTCAAGAGCCTTCAAGAGCATTCAAGAGTTCATTATCAAGTATTTTGGAGCATCAATTCAAGAATCAAGCATCATATCAAAGTATTCATGCATCATGTGTGTTCTTGAGCTAACATTTGTGATGTAGGTTTTCATGATTCAAGCAAGCATTCAAGTCAAGATTCATAACCATCAATCAAGATTCAAGATCTACATTCACAATAGCCATTTCTCACAAGATTGCAGCCTTTTAGTCAAGGGTTTGGTGAGTTTCAACATTACATTTGTTCATTCATCATTCCTTCATTTTATTTCATTTCATTTCAAGGTTTGATTACCAAAAATGGGGTTTGAATAAGGAAAACCCTATTCACTAACAAATCAAAAAATTTCACTCTACATGTGTGATTATAAATCTAGGTTATTTAGAGCTTCAAGATCCTTTCAAGATAAAGTTTCAAGATTAAACAAATTTTTCAAAGTTGTCAAGAAGTTTTCATCTTCACGAAAAATCACCTATAGGCCAAAATTCAAACTTTCAGACTCAGAGATCAAACAAGAGAGAAGCTATAGAAGATCACTAGAGGATACCAGAGTTTTATCCAAACCCTAATACTGGGACCAAATCACCACCTTGGGCATATGAGTCCTAGTATACCACTTTCTAGCACTTTTCTATAGATCCTGGTTTGCCATAGTCAAATTCTAGATTTAACCAGAAACCCTAAAATGGGACTAAATCCCCCAGTCTAGCATATGAGTCTCAGTACACATCAAAATTAAAAAATTTAGTATTCAAAACCTTGTTTTGGGTACCTCCAGTCTTCCAGGTACTTCTCTATTTAGCCTCAGTTTGTTATTATGATTTCAAGTTCATTTTCTAGGCCACATAACTAGATTTGCATATTACTTCCATTTCCTTCTTTCTAAGAGTTTTCTTAGTCGTGAACCCCCTTTTTAATCACACCAAAGGAAACCCTCCCTAGCTTGAATCATTGGGCTGAAGTCTCTATGGTTTCCTAATGAACTAAGAGTGAAATAGGAGGACCCCCCTAATTGCTCCATCTCCCAAAAGGTGGAGCACCCTATTTCCTATGGTTCACTTTCTATTCACTCTATCTCTTTTAATTTCCATCCCAAGAATGTGTCTAGCTGCACTAAGGTCTTTCATTTCAAATTTAGAAGAAAGTTGAGATTTCAGTTCTAAAATCATACCTTTCCCTTTACAAATAAATAACATTTCATCAACATATAATGTTATAAACAAGAAACTATCACCATTAGTTTTATAATAAACACAGTGACCTGATTTAGAATGCTCAAATCCCAAACTCAACACATATGTATCAAATTTCTAGTACCACATCCTAGGACTCTATTATAGGCCATACAAATATTTCTTCAATTTGTAGACCAATTTAATTTTACCTTTCACCACGTAGTGCTCTGGCTATGTCATATAAATATCCTCCTTCAAGTCACCATGAAGGAAATTAGTTTTCACATCTATTTTCTTAACCTCTAAATCATAAGTAGTAGCAATAGAAAGAAAAAATCTAATGGATGTCATTTTGCAACAAGAGAAAATATCTCACCATAATCAACACCCTTAACTTGAGAGTAACCTTTTGCAACCAACCTTGCTTTGTATTTCTTAATACCTCCATCTGAAATAATCTTTTCTTGAACACCCATTTGTAACCAACTAGTTTTCTTCCTTCAAGCAATGGTACAAGATCCCATGTATCATTATTTTTCAAAGTTGTCATTTCTTCATCCATAGTAATCTTCCAGGATTCACCATCATTCATATCTAATGCCTCTTCTACTAATTTGGGTTCATCCATGTTAGTATTCAAAGAAAAAATACATCTACAATCATTAGGTGAATACCTTTTAGGTAGTTTCCTAAGCCTTGTAGACCTACGAACAAGATGATTTGGAGATTATTCCTCCTCTTCTAAAGATTCGGAGCTAGAAGAGATCTCCTCAACTTCTTTTCTATCCATGGGCCTCGATTCAACTTTCTCAGGTGTAGAAGGAAACTGAATCACAACTTCTTGTTTACTTTTTTCTTGCTGCAATGTAATAGAAGAAGGCTTAGTTTCTCTAAAAATAACACTTCTACTATATATTACCTTTCGTGCAATAGGTTCCCAAAGCTTGTATCCTTTCACACCATAATTGTATCTAATGAAGATACATTTCACATCCTTATTCTCCAAATTTGTTCGCTTCTCCTTTGGCACATGTGCATATGCCTAGCAACCAAAAAATTTAAGATGTCTTAATGAATTCTTGTGACTCGACCATGCCTTTATAGGCATCTTATCAACAAGATTTTATGTAGGAGACATGTTAATTAGGTAACAAGTAGTGACAACAGCTTCATCCCTGGTGCAGGAGCACCTACACCACAACATCATTTTTTGATCATTTGAATGATTAGTAGTTTAATGCTAGTATTTTTGAGTTTATTTTGTCTAGATAAGGTCTAAGAGACCAACCATAATGTAGTGGAATTATTTTTGAGTTATTTGGGGTAGAAAGTTAATCTTCCACTTAAAAGTGTTTTTGTAGCCTTTGAAGGAACATCTTTGAGTTTGTATTAGGAGTTGCAAGATTTGAGTCTTGTGGAGGTAATAAGGATATTTTCAAGCCTTTAGTATGGTTTTAAGAGTCATAGGTTGCAAACATTTCATAAAAATTTCAGTATACTTGTAAATGCAATAAAATGTGTAAAAGGGTGTGATTAGGCCTCCAACGGTCCTAATGGTTTGAAATTTTGTTGTAAGATAGTTGGAAAGTTATAAAAGGTTTGTAAAATCTATATAAGGCATCAAGAAGACTCAAATAAGGGTGGATAATAATTGTATTGAAGATTCAATAAAGAAAACAACGTTTGCTCTACTATTTTCTTGATAATTTTCTATTTTTCTAAACTTCATCTTCTTTGTACGGACTTGTATAGGAGTGGGATGATCTAATATATTTTTCATTGGGTAGATACTTCAAATACCTTTCTTTTTTATTATTTTGGAGGTCTTAATCTATTTTGGGTGAAAAGTATTTCCCATTTTTCTTGGACTACCTGTGACAGGGCAACAAGGGCTTTGTTTGAGTTCCTAATTATGATCTAATGCCTTCCGCCTACTATTTATGTCATTTCTTGGTGAGAAGGAATATTTCCATGTTATAATAGGGATTCACATGCTTTATTAGAGAAATAAGTGCAATCTTTGTGCAATGAAGTGAAGCCCTAGGCTGGAAGTGTCTATTTTCTTGTGAAAATGAAGGTTTCAAGTAGAGTTTTGGTGTGCCATAAATAGATTTGAGTCAATAATGGTGTAGAACATCTGTACAGACCCTATTATGAGTGTTTGAGGCATTGGCATGATTGGAGAATCCTGGTAATGTTGATTTCTATCAAAACCCTTGGTTTTGTCTTGTAAAAGCATGGTTTTTAAGTTTGGCATTGTAAAAGCCTTAGGGTAGCAAAAAAATTGAAGAATTTGGGGTTTTGACACATTTTTATTTACTTTTTGAAGATTTTTTGTAGAGGGTAGGTGTTTGAGAGGCACTTTGTTTGTAAAACAAGGCTAATCTTGTAGCCTTTTTGTAGGGCAGTTTGATGGTTCTCCAAGATGTTGCGAAGAAACCTTATATGTTTGGTTTGGGAATTGTATTGAGAGTCTGAGTGGATGCTACAATGATGTTGTGATGGTCCTTTAGTAGCCTTCTCTAAAATATAAGACTATTTGATGATTTTTGGAGTCCAAAGCCTTGATAGTGCTAATTGGTCCAATGTGGTTGTTTGTGATTTCAAGAATTGATGTTTATTTGAGATCTGATCAAAATTGAGTCTTCTCCACCTTGGCTCTGCATCAATCCCAAAAGATTTTTTCTAAACCAGCACCACTCAACATACTCCTAGCCTTCTCCATTAGTGTCTTGTTCATTCTTTCTGCAACTCCATTCTGTTGTGAAGAATACATAGTTGTCTTTTTTCTATAAATACCAAAATATTTACATAATCTATCAAAATTATTAGAGAAAAATTAAATGCCATTATCAATCCACAAACATTTTATTTACTTTCCAATCTACAACTCAACCATTACTTTAATTTCTTTAAATCAACTAAAAACTTCACATTTACTCCTTAGAAAATATACCCATGTCCTACTATAATCATCAATAATTTAAACATAATATGTGAATTTTCCAATTCAAAGAACATCTATAGGACCAAACTCATTAGAATGAATAAGATCCAACACACCACAAGATTTATGTGAACATGAGTAAAATTGAGTGCGGTTTTATTTTCCATAAATGCAACATGCTCACATAAATCAAATTCAAGATTACAACCAGAAAACCCTTCAACAGGGTTTTTATTTTTCAAGGTCCTTAGACCCTTTTCCCTAATGTGTCCAAGTCTATGATGTGATAACATAGTTTTCTTTGTAGGTAACTTTTACTTAGAAGAAAGAGCACCCTTGGGTTCCTAGAATCCATGACCATCTACTAAAGATGAAATCCTCACCTCTTTCATAGACTTTCTTTTCATAGAATTACTATTTCACTCAATAGTGCATGCATCAAGCTTATACAATGTGCCATATCTGACACCTCTAGCAATCGCCATATCACCTCTAACCATCTTGCATCTTGCATTAGAAAATACTACCTGCACACCTTCATCTATTAGTTTTCTCACAGATAACAAATTTTGTGCTAACCCAAGGATATGCAACACACCATTAATCCTTTTTATTCTACCATCAGGAAACCTGATTCTAACTTTACCATGGCCAACAATATTTAAATAAGAATCATCACCCAAGTACACATTACCTCCATCAAATTTTTCATATTCAAAAAACCAATCTTTATTAAAGGTCATATGGAAAGATGCAACTAAGTCAATTAACCATGCATCATTATCTGCATGAGTTGTCAAAGTTGTAATGAATGCATCACCATCTTCCTTCTCAGACCCAGAATCAGAATCAAATTTCTTATTTTTCTTCTAATTTCCTTCTTTGCAATCCTTACGAACATGTCCAGGCTTACCACAATTCCAACAAATAACTTTGGAGTTTCCAAGAGATTTTGATCTCCCCTTATACTTGGGTTTATCACACTTCTACTTCTTCTTTCCTTTTTCCTTAGGTCTTCCATGAATATTTAGGGCTTCCTTGGAACTGATGGATACCTTCCTCCTCGTATCTTCAAAAATAAAATAACCCACCACATCTTCAGTCTTCAATATAACAAAAGTACTCCCAATAGCCATAACAAGAGAATCCCACAAATCAAGCAAAGAACAAAGCAAGATCTAATATTTCTCCTCATCCATTTTGATACCAACCAAAACCAATTAAGCCACCAACATATTGAATCCTTTCAGGTGATCTATAATTCATCCACCCTCTTCCATTCTCAAGGAATACAATTTCTTCCTCAAGAAAATCATGTTCACTAAAAATTTGGCTTACTACATCTCACCAAGTTTCTTCCATAGTTTTTGTGCAGAGGTCTCTTCATGGACATTGATTAAAATAGAGTCTTCCAAGCACAATATGATTAGACCCTTGGATTTATGGTCCATAACATCATATTGAGCAGCCAAAGTAGCATCTGCAAGCCTTGAAATATTCTCATCAACAACATCCCACAAATCTCTATCTATCAATAGATCTTCCATCTTTAGCTTCCACATTTCAAAATTATTTTCAAAAAATTTATCCACCTCTATTCCCTTGATGAACTTTCCATTTGAAAATTCTTGCAACAAGATCACAAAGTATCTTCTACATAAGCTCCCACTCAAATCTGGATTAGTTCAAAAACCTAACAACCTACAATTGAAACCAAAGGTGATCAAGCTCCGATACCACTTGTAAGGAAGCTAAGGTAGCGGAACAACTTCCTACACTAATCTTGAGGGGAGGATAAAGTAAAACTTTAGATATCTTTACAATAGTTATAGAAACTTAAACTTAAATATCATGCATACCACAACACATTGATTTACATGGGGAAATCCCTTTCGGGAGAAGAACCCCACACTCCAAAAGCTGCCCAATATAATATTCAGAAATCACAAAGATTACAATATATTTGTAGAACAATATTCTTCTCACAAGATTATCACCAACCACAGATTCAGAGGCAACACTACCATAATACATAGTCGTAATACAATGCCCTCATAAAATAGGGTTGCCTTCTAGGTAAATTCAAGCCAATACAATATTGATCATCAAATCTGAAACCTAATGATGAACGGTCTAAATTTACAATAATAAAACATACATAAAATTTAGCTTTTAGGGGCATTGCCCCTGTCAGGGCACACAGTCCCCAGACCAATTGCGAGGGTGTACCCACCCACCCCTGGTGCCCCCTCGTCACTTACATATCAACAATACCTTATGTAATTGCAAGGTTGAGACACATTTTTCCAACTATGAGATTAGAAATTCCTATGTTAAGGAGAAAGAGAATTAGGTTATAGATACCTTAATTTGTAGTTCCAACATGGCAATAATAACACAAGGTTTAACCTACATGAAACCATCAAAAAAATACAAGAAAAAGAGCATTTTTTTTCAATAAATAAAGCTAGAATTGTATTAAAGAGTGAATAATCTAGAGTATCACGTAGGGAGTGATGGTACTCTGTCATGTCCCTTTTTCCAAAAATAGAACTTGCTAAAAATAGTAAGTTTCTACCATCCAAAAATAGTAAGCCAAGAAGGATCACCAACGATATTGGGAAAACGTATATATTTAATATTTATATTATCCAAATTTCATGTCCCCTTTCTAAAATTAGAAACTTTCTAATTCTAGCAAGCCCGGTTTCCAAAAATAGTAAGTTGAGGATATGCAAGTTAATCGGGAAAGGCTGATTTTTCAAGGAATATAATTTATAATATGTTGGAGACCAAACATTATAAGCTATAAATTATTTAATTTCATTCAAGTTGGCTGTGGATTTTTTGGAAAAAAAGAAAAAGGCAGATTTTTGGCTTAAGTGATGGTGGTGGAAAAAAAAGAAAGATATTTTAATTGGAAAGAAAATGATTTTGTTTAGTTTTTGGTGGTGGCCATTATTGGGCTTCACATGCAGTATAATTGCAAGAGGCATTGATAATTTTGGTCTCCAAAGTTGGTTTCTTTTTGGGTTTCCATATTAATGCTTTTTGCATCTAATTTTTAGTCATTTTCTATGAATTTTTTTGCAGGAAGTTGTTGCTCTTCTTCAAGGCTGGAAAACCATTGAATGAGTGATACTCCAGGCTGCTAAACTAGGAAAATATAGACTTCTACATAGTGTATTTGTAGATATTCATAGGAAACTTCACTCAGAGGTTGCACAGTGTGCTTTCAGAGAATTTTATTATGTGTTTTGCAAGATTTTTGGATGTGGGTTTTGGAGTATATTTGCATTGTTGTTGTAATCAGTTTTGGGTGTTGTTTGCTGTCATTTTTGAGTTATATTGCTGTTATGAAAAGATCTAGAATGTGTATATTCCAGCTCCATTAATGTAATTATTTTTGCAGAGCTTTTTATGATTTTGTTGGGGTTTTGGTGTTGTTTTTGTGTGTAAAACTTGATGGATTTGTGCAAATGTATGGGAAGATCTATAGACTGTTCAAAGTGCCTTTTTAGAGGTTGTCATTCTATGATTTTTTTTTGTATAACTCTCATATTTATTGCTTCAATAAAATTTTGAGTGTGGTTGGCTTCATTGGTGCAATTTTTAATGCACCCGATTTCACAATTTTTACCTGTTTACACATAAAATCTCAAAAATTGATAAAGCATTACAAACATCAGATTTAATAATTTATTGGGGATATTAAAATGGTATCAAAGCATGATCTTGCCACCTGTAGGGTGATTTAAGTTGTTTAGGTGAGTCATAGGTTTATTTGAATCTCTATTTAAGGGAATGAGAGAAAGGGACAATGAAATTGCAACCTCCAAAATTTCTAAATGGTATGAAGAATGTAAAAATTTTAATAATCTTCTAATATTCCAGGAATATTTAAGTGAGATAGGAAAATTCATACCATTGGAAGAAGAAATTATCAATATTTTTTATGAATACCAGGAAAAACTAGAAGCTTTCCAAGCTATAGAACCATAAGACAAATATTATAGAAGGAGAAAGAAGGAGGAGATCAATAAGCCAGAATTAGAGCAACTAAAGATTGCTAAGGAAGAATATTTTGTAGATGCTAAGGATCATAATGAAAAGGAAGGAGTTAATATGAAAAATGTTACAAGCACCAAAAATCAAGAAGAACAGAAAGATTGCATCCACCCAATTGAAGATGATGAGAAAAAGGATATCATTGTACAAAATTGGAATAAATTTGCTATGCAAGGTGAAGAAAGGGAACCTTTATTTGTTAAAGATATTTTGATTTTTAAAGATTGCACATGCAAATAAAAGGTTAATGAATACAAAGAGGGAAAGGTGTCACTTGTTATATGTGGAGAGCACAAGATAAACGAAGATGCATCAATACATACATTGTCTTCTGAACTTCCATTTGGTAAGCTATTGTTTGACCTACAAAATAGTTGTGTGGATGGGTTTGCTTTTGAGAAGAATATTTAGGGTAGCTCTAATTCAAGAGTTTTGAGTCACATAATGGTGTTATTGAGGATATCTCAATGAAATATCATTTGGAAAATATGGACTTGAGCCTTTTATTTATAGCCCAAGGTATGAAAATATTTTAGATTCGTTTCTTACTATGTCACTACAAAATTCTTGTCATCATGAAAAGCATGTTATAAGTGGTGATAGAGTAATGGATACAATTTGTAGAAAAGGGAATGTAGAATTTTTGTTTCAACCTGAAGATTATTTTCACATATGGGATCCTAGTTTTTTAATGAAAGACTCACAAAAAGAAGATATTCGGAAGAACATGAAGGATGAAATTCTTGACAAGTTCAATTTCAAGGTTGCAAATATGTTTCTAGTTCAAAATCTTTGACTTGTAGAGAAAAAAAGTGGAGGCATGGGGGTGAATGCACCTTCTATTTAGGAAAACTACTAAGGAAGACGAAAATTTCAAAGAATGAGGTATGTGATTATTTCTATGTTGAAAAAAGTGATATGAATATGGATGTAGGATGGTTGTATTCCTTTGGTGAGTTATAGCAGATTTATGAAATCAAGGAGATTAATTTTACACTTGAAGTGAAAGATGTTATGCTTAAAGTTGATTCCATGGAAGTTTTGAAGATGGTCATGGCTAAGAGGTCTTCTTTCATGGGACAAGATTCTTGGGCAGCAAGTTTTACAGTGAAGGATAGCATGCAAATCATTATTTCTTCCTATAAGAAACCTAGGCTTAATTTTGATATATGGAAACCTTCAAATCAACATGATTGCATGGTACTTTTAGAGTCAAGCCTCATTCAAGTTTTCTTCCATTGGATATATGGGGGAGTTTACAAGAAGGATAATATTTCAAAGGATTCCTTCATTGTTTCTAGCATGAAGAAAGTTACAAAGTTATCATACTTAGATCATATCAATGGTACTTCAGTCATAAAGGAGAATGAAATTCAAGAAGTAATTGATGATCCAATGAAGGTAGCCAGCTCATATCTTATTTTAATTTCATATTTCTCACATCAATTCATGGAAGGATATGATATAGCATGTGGAAGTGATTTGGATTCATTAATGCAAAGGTATGACTTCATCCAAATCAGAATAAAAATTTCATTGTTGTAAGAAATGGATTTTCTATCGATGATAGAATATTACAGTATGCTTTAGATTTTGTTATGGGTTACATTACATATGTTTCCTTAACACTTTCTAACCTATGCGATCATGAGGGAGAGCTCCAATATGATTATATTAAAAATAATGCTCCTAAAAAGGGGTCTACAATAGTTGCTAATAATGAATCTCAGCTTGCAATATTAGCAACTTATACAAGGCAATTCATATTGAATAAACAAAGGTGTAAGGAAAATGAAGTGAAAAATTATAAGGTTTTATTGGTTGTAGCCTATCATTCAAATTCAAGGATCCAAATAATGTCACTTCTCATGTTCCTATATTAATGGAACCATTCAAAACTCAGGTAAGCAATTTCACATGATCCTAGTTGGCTTCAAATGTATCTTTTGGAGAAAGGATTCCCCTAAAATTGAGAATGCATTCCGAAAAAAATGAATTTGTGGAAAAAAATATACATGGAGGACTGATTTAATATCCTTTAGAAAAATCATGTGTGCTACAAGAAAGCATTGGAATGCTACACAAGAAGTTTTGAAAAAGATTGAAGAGGTAATCCTTTCATTTCAAGAGATCATACTTGTAGATTTAGTATGTGGGATTTGGTATTGTTGTAGATTTTTTTTTCCATTTAACCATTATTCCCCTACTACTTAAAATAATTCCATGTAACTGAAGTTATTTTTTTTCAAGTTGAAGTGAAGGATGAGCTAAGTGATGTGTATTTCTGCATTATGAAATTTAGTAGTATAGAGATGAATGAAAGATTTGATTTCATAAAATGTGTTAGATATTGTAGAGGATGTCATCAATATTATCATAATAAATAATGTTACAAAAATCATAATTTTAATACTATCATGAGCTTCAAGAGTCTTTGGAACAATTTTCCAGATGGTAGTGCATCACTAGTTAGAGATCTAAGACAATTTACAAGGTCAATATTCGAAGTTGAGAGGATTATATGTTGTTGTTTTATGGTGCTATTTTCCACTCTTATATTTATTTTTTGTTGTTATATATCATTCCATGAATTTTTAAGTAACATCTCACAAGTTGAGGTTAAGTATGGGCCTATTGTTGTACATTTATCCAATGTATAATTTAGCATTGTGGAGGTTAAAGAAGTGACTATTTTCAAACTTCATATTTGTTGTATGGGAGTTTATATTGAATCTTATAATAGTCCTAAAGGTAGAAAAAATTAGATACATATCATTGGAAAGGGTTGCAAGGGTTTTAGGTTATACTTCTTTCATGCTAGAGAATACACACCTAGTAAAGCAAGTTGTGAAAGGAAGGAAGATGGATGCAATTGCATTGGGTAAGCTTACAGAATTTCTTTGGGAAGATGTGGTTAAAATTTGGAATTGGAACGAATTTGTAAAAGCTTTGCAGGTGTATTCTTGTTTATTTCATGACAATGTCATGTAAAATTTTGAGTTTACAAATTTTCACAATGTCCCTTGGAAAAAGATGGTACGCAACACCAAAACAGGATCAAGGTTTGGTACTCATTTTTTGATGAAATTTTTTTTTTGCTTCATGACCACAGAGATATATGTTTATAATTGCTTGGGGACAAGAAATTTTGAGAAGGGAGGACTTTTCATGTCCCTTTTTCCAAAAATAGAACTTGCTAAAAATAGTAAGTTTCTACCTGTGTCATAGAAAAAAGTACCCTTTGCTTAACATGGGGATAATTCATGATAAATTAACTTAATGAGGCCTTGATTCAATTGTTGTGAGGCATTTTATGCATCCACACTAAGTCTTGGACCCTTGCAAACTAAATAAAATGCATTTATTAATGTCTTGTGAAGGTGTTGTAAAGTGTTGTAAAACATTTCTACACTCTTCTAGACTCTATTCATTACAATTTACCTAAAAATCACCTTTTTATCATTAAACAGGTCCTATTTTGAAGTGTTGTAAAGTCTTGTAACAAGATTTCATGCTTTTCTAGGCATAATTACACTATTTACACCTTTCTTATGCTTTATTTGAGCCCTTTATGCCCTTATAAGCTTTAATTATGTGTATTTTTGAATGAAAACCTGACAAAAAACATTAAATGTGACTTAATTTATGACACCCACTTTCAAGCCTAAGGTGGGACCTATTCGCCATGGGTGGCGAATGAGTCCCCCTTGGCTCCAAATTCAAAATATTTCAAATTTTCTTTTGGGTTTTTATTCAAAATCACTTGATGTCGGCTTGTGATGAGGTATCATTGGGTTACTAAGGCACAAATGTGTATAAATAATTTTTTTTCTTCTCATTTTGAATCTCCTAATCTCTTATCATTCATTCATCCACCAATCTTCCATCTCAAGTCAAGCAACTTAGGGTTTTAACATTACAAGCCATTCAAGATCAATTTTTAGACTTTCAAGGGAAGATTCTTCATGTTTTTTTGCAAACATTCAAAATCAAACATCATAGAAAGGTAATCAACTCAATTATTACATGTTTCATTCCATTCTTTCATCATTTTGGTTTAATTACCTAAAAGGGGTTCGACCAAGGCAAACCCCCATGCCCTAACATTCAACATTTCTTCTTCTCTTCTTGTGTGTTTGCAGATTTAGGACTCTTAGAAGCTTGAAAATAATTGGAGGTCAAGTTGCAAGGTTGCTAAAGTCTTCTCCTCATTCAACAAGTCAAAATATCAACAAAAACTCATTTTTAGACCCGTAAATCAGAGTTTCAGAAGCAGACACCTATAGGAAGTCAAAGTGTAGATTGCAAGCTTCAGATTCTACTTTTGAAAATTCAGAAATTCAAAAGTGGACTCATTCTCCATGGGAGGCGAATGAGTCCCACTCTAGGGTCAATTTTGAATTTTCTACATTTTTAGTACCTTTTTGTTGGAAACAAGTTTTGGCGCAGTTTTGCAGAACTAAGACTAATTCCCCTAGAATGTCAAATAAGTCCCACCAGGCCTGAAAAAATAAATCAGTGGCATTTCAAATGAAATTTCTAGACTTCATCAAGATTCTAGGTGCATACTTTTAGTTTGGTTCATTTATGTTAAGTTTTGCATTCATTTCTAGTTCTTTTTTGCATAACACAATGTGTTTTCAATGCATGTTTAATCAATCAATTTCATTAATTTATTGCATCTAGATCATCTCATTTAGGCATAACAACATCATGCATTGCATAATTCAAATGAACCTAGCTAGCATTTTTGGCCTACCTCTCCTTTTAGGTGCAAAACCCTAGAAGAGTTAGAGAGTCTTGTGGTGCCAAAAATCTGCACATCACTACCATCCCAAAATAGTAAAGTCAAGAAGGATCACCGATGAAATTGGGAAAAAATATATATTTAATATTTATATTAGCCTAATGTCATGTCCCCTTTCTAAATTTATAAAATTTATAATTATAGCAAGCTCGATTTCCAAAAATCATAAGTTGAGGATATGCAAGTTAATCGGGAAAGGTTGATTTTTCAAGGCATCTAATTTATAATATATTGGAGACCAAAGATTATAAGTTATAAATTATTTGATTTCATCCAAGTTGGGTATGGCTTTTTTGGAAAAAAGAAAAAGGCGAATTTTTGGCTTAAGTGATGGTGGTGGAAAAAAAAAAGAAATATTTTAATTGGAAAGAAAATGATTTTGTTTAATTTTTGGTGGTGGCTATTATTGGGCTTCACATGCAACATAATTGTAGGAGGCATTAGAATTTTGGTGCCCAAATTTGGTTGCTTTTTTGGTTTCCATATTAATGATTTTTGTATGTCTAATTTGTAGTCATTTTCTATGAAGTTTTTTACAAGAAATTGCTACTCTTCTTCAAGGCTGAAAAACCATTGAAGGAGTAATCTTCAAGGATGCTAAACTAGGAAGATATAGACTTGTAGATAGTGTATTTGCAAGTCTCTAGAGGAAACTTCACTCAAAGGTTGCGTAGTGTGTGTTCAGAGAATTTTATTGTGTGTTTTGCAAGATTATTGGATGTGGGTTTTGGAGTATATTTGCATCGTTGACATTGTAATCAATTTTTGGGTGTTGTTTGCTGTCATTTGTGAGTTATATTATTGTTATGAATAGCTCTAGTGTTAGAATTTAGTACATGGCATACAGTACTTAATAGTAAAATAAATAAATTAACATGCTATTGTTAATTTAATAAATAAATCTAGTTCAAGTAGTTATATTCCCATAAATAGTTTTCTACGGGAATAATGGCTTTATAATGCTAATACTTTGTAATTTTTTGTGGGGTCATGTGAATGACTAAATTTTGATTCAAGGGAAATCTCATTTTTTTCTCTCATTTCAATATTGTATTAGAGTAGGTTACTTCTTGGACCTCTCTTTGATCTCCTTCCATTCGTTTGTCTCCATCCAAAGTGGTTCATTCAAAGGCCAAGAAATGCAGACCACGTGTAACAACCATTGATGTTCGTCCACCATTCTTGTATTTTGTCAACAAAGGAGCAGTGCAGACCACATGCAAATCTATGACACTCATCACTCATTTGCATTTCTTCTTTCTTTCCATCTTGGTCGCTCTTTTTATTGTTTTTCCTCCATTTTGTTCATGTTCATTTTCAAAATCTAGAAAAAAAAAATTGAGTATCAGTATTGCTATTCACTTTTGGTGTTTGAGGAGCAAACAGGTTGATATTTCAATGTGTGGTCATTATTATCTATATTCTATTTGGATTCCATATTCCAGATGCAAAGTATTGCAAACTTCATTTCCACTTTGGCGTGAGAACTTCTCAATTTGGGGCATGAGTTTATGTGGTAGCTTATTCATTCTCAATTTTCCCGCTACTCTTACCTTTGTTTCAGTTTATATTGTGTTGAACTCAATATAGTCATATTGAAATACTATTCATTATTGTCATCTTTACTCTATTCTTTGTATATGTTGGTCTGCCATAGGTGAATAGAATAAAGGAGGATATCAAAGTGCATAGTGGAAGCTATAAAGGAAAGGAAGTGATATAAACTAATGCCCAAGTTGCGCTGAAAGCAAATAAGGTGAAATTTTTGTGCTGAAAAGAGGCGTTTTGGGGCACAAAAGGAAGAATTTATTTCTTCATGATTTTTTGTTCTTTTATTTATGAAGATTTATGGACACATTTATGGATAAATTAAGCCTTTATGAAAAGTTAGATGGAAATGATTTTCTCAGTTGACAAATACAGATATAGTTATTGTTAATTGAAAGAGATCTCTGGGAAATTGTTGATGGTACAATTCCAAAGCCAACAAATACAGATGAACTTCAAAAATGGAAGGTAAAAGATAAGCAAGCATTGGCTATAATTGGTCTCAGTTTATCTAAACCTTATTTGCATCAAGTATATTTTAAAAAATATTCTAAGGATATCTGGGAAACATTGAATACTTTGTTTGGATCAAAAGATGATAGTGCAGAAATAACTATAAAACAAACGTTAAATGGTTTGAAAATGGAAGAAGGTGAAGATATAGTGTCTCACATCAGTAAATTTTGTTCCTTGATAAATCAATTGGCTGGTATAAATAAATAAATAAAGGAAAATGATGTAAAATCCATTCATTTAAATGGGTAAAACAACAAAACTGGTTTACAATTCCATTGAGGAAGGAAAAATGCATTTTCAGATGGAAAAGACTTTAGGGGGTTTGCTAGAACTAGGAGGGTTCACTAGAACCCGACCCTAGTTCTAGCAAACCCTAGTTTGCTAGAACCCCCCCTTTCCCCCCCTTCTCCCCCTCTAGCAAAAAATATCTCCAGAATTTTTCCCTTTGAACATTGAGTTGAGGATGAAAATGGATGAGACTTCACAAACCCAACTGGATGATGGTAGTCCTCAAAACAAGTTATCCAATGAATATAATTTTAATATGTTTTGGTTTTATTATGTATTTGTTTTTTTAGTTTGATTAAACATATGTTTTTTCACCAAAAATAAAGCTCTTTGTTTTGCACATGTGGAAAAATAGAAAATTATCAAAATAAAATTCTGAAAAATATGTGGAGGCTAGGTATTGGTGTCCTTGATCCAGTAAAAAAAAAAAGAATTTTGATACATACAAAAAAGATTATGTTGTACACAGTCTTCCTATGTTTAAATTGTAATTGGTTTGACTTTGAAACTTGATTAAGGAAAAAATATTCAATAAAACACTATGAAACTAAATGAAAGTGCTATATATCATAGTTACAAATCTAAATTCAAAAAAAATAGAATTTTATCCTTCATTGAAAAAATTTATGTTGTATACGGTGAGCATCACTCCTTAAAAATGGTGTTTACTAAAAAAAATAGTTTTCAAAGGATATGGAAAAAGAAGTGCAATCTAATTCCAAAAATTTTGAAAAAAATATATTTAGAATCTACAAAAAAAAGGTCACAAATCACTAGTTTGCATCATCTACAAGTTCCTCACAGTTTAGCTGCTATAGGTGCCTGAAAGTGAAGATTTAGTTAGAAAAAATTAGTTCAATGTCCAGTTTGGCCAAAAATTGTAAACCAGTATTGTAGGATCACCCAAATAGTATGCCAAATAGTATGTCTCACAAGGTATTCACTTTAAGAAAAATCAATCCAAGTTTATAAATTATTATATCCACATTTTTTGATGAGAGACACAAACACGTTTCTATTGAACAAGACAACTGAGAGGGTGGGGTGAATTAGTTGTCACATATTTAAACCTTAATTCATTCACCAGAACTAATCATTAACACTGCTTAAATGATTAAACATTAAATACTAGTGCAGAGACTGAAAACCATCACATAAACAAAATAACACTAGATTTACATGGAAAACCTAATAAGGGAAAAAACACAGTGAGGATTAACTCACATTATAGAGAATATCAAAACTGATTACAAGAGGCTCACTACCTGAGAAACAAGGCTCCTTACAAAAACAAGGACTCACTGTCTGGATCAAGACTCACTGTCCAATAGGGCTAACAACCCAGAGGGCTTACTTCCATAGAGATGCAAAGAAGATAGAAGAGATATGTTACAGAGAGAAGACAATCTCAATGCAACGGATAAATCCACCATAATTTACTCAACCATTTGTAGACATGCATGAATGATAGAGTACACCTTCTCACTACATCTGAAAACTCAGCATTTAGGCTTCACACTGATCTACCACGCTCGCATCACACACACTCACTTATTCACATCAATCTCGCATCTATATGTTCTATTTCTTTGTACATATCTCTCTTTCCTCTTTCTATGCTATCTTTCACCACTAACTCATCCTATATTTATAACATCTTCAACTTTGAAACATATCCAAATTAGACTATCCAAATTCAAATTCAAATTAGGTTGGCACCAAAACATCATAGGGTGGAATTAGAATGAGGGTGACCTAAACACACACTTCATAAGGACCCAAATAGATCTAACATGTTGAACATCAACTCTGACGGTAGTGTTTAACACAAGGTCGACCAAACCCATGTAAAACACAGAGCAATTAAGCACAAACCTTCCAGATACCAAAATTATCTTCAATACAATCAAAACAACTCAACTCTAGAACTGCAAGTCATAAAAATTTAACAAAGAGAGATCTGGAACAACATTTCTCTCAGACCTCAACCAAAAACATAGAAAACTGTAGTTCACAACTGGTGAACATAACTCGCACTATACAATAAATCAGTAGCCAAAAATCTAGATATAGCAGCTTCCAAAAACCATGATCAACATATCTGAACCACACAAACATAGGATCAAAACCCAGAGCAACCATTGAACACCTGCAATCTTTCTTCAATACAATTTTCTCAATATCCTCAACATATACAGCCAATAACATGTATCCATGACACTAATGACAACAACAACCAGTTGATAACCAATTGACCAATTGACATCAATGACAACACCTTCATTATTTCCATTCTTGCAACATTATCCCCCTTTGTCATTGATGGACACACATGATGTGAAAAACCATCAAAGACACCATACTAGCTCATAATACACTTCTCAAGATTTTTCTTTATGTTTCTCCCCTTGGTAGATAATCTTTTATATTCTTCCTCATTTGTTTTTTTTCTTCTTCTTTTTCACATGCTTCCTCTCTTTTTTAGATGCTTCCTCTCTTTTCCACATGCTTCCTCTCCCCCTTTGACATCAATGGAAAATTAAAAAGATACCTTACATTGATTTCCCCTTTGTCATTAAAAACATAATACTCTCAATGACAACACTTGACACTTCCTGCTCCCCCTAAGAGGTAGCCACCAAAACATCAGTCTAGAAGAAAGATATATCCATAGGTCCACCATACTGATGCATCTCAATATGGATCTAGTTCAAGAAAGGAGGGGAAATGACCCCTAACTTCTCCCGAAGATACTCAAAAGTATCTTCGTAAATATATTAGTAATTTGATCCTTCATCGGAACATATTCAAGTTTTACTTCATTCTCCATGACCTCTCTCAAGAAATGATACCTGATAGATATATGTTTCATCCTCGAGTGCATCACTAGATTCTTTCAAATGTTAATTGTGTTTGTATTATCATAGAAGATAGAAATAGGATCATCATACACTACTACAATATCTTTCATTGTATGTTTCATCCATAAAACTTGTGTATAGCAAGATACAGTAGCAAGATACTCAGCTTTAGCAGTAGACAAGGAGACTAAATCTTTCTTTTTACTCAACCATGCCACCAATTTGCAACCTAGAAATAATGCATCACCACTTGTACTCTTTCTATCATCTACACATCCAGCCCAATTTGCATCTGTATAGGAACTTAGTGTAAATTCAGTATCTCTAGGATACCATAACCCATAATCTGGAGTTCCATTCAAATATTTGAATATTCTTTTAATAGCAACAACATGTTTTTCCTTAGGATCTTCTTGAAATATAGCTACAAGACAAACAACATGCATAATATCCAGTCTAGTAGCAGTCAAATACAATAGTCCACCAATCATAGATCTATACTTGCTATGATCAACCTTAGGTAAGTCATCATCTTTACCCAATTTGCAACCAATCACCATAGGAGTACATACCAATTTGGAACCATCCATCCCAAACTTCTTCAACATCTCTTTCACATACTTAGACTATGAAATAAAAATTCCTTTCTTTGTTTGATTAATCTGTAGCCCAAGAAATAAATTCATCTCTCCAAACATAGACATTTTAAATTCTTTTTGCATCTCTTCCACAAACATCTTGCACATATTTTCATTTCCTCTAAAAATAATGTCATCAACATTTACAACTACAATCGAGATTTTGCCATTTGCAATCTTAAAATACAGATTACTATATGTCGTACCTTTGTTGAAACCTTTCCAGGAATCAAATACCTGTCTAACCTCACATACCAAGCTCTAGGAGCTTGCTTCAACCCATATAAGGCTTTCTTCAATCTGCACACCATATTCGATTGATTTGTCAACTAAAATCCTTCTGGTTGTTCCATGTAAACTTCTTCTTCTAGCTCACCATTCAAAAATGTTGACTTGACATCCATCTAATAGACCTTGAAGTCTTTATGAGCAACAAATGCTAAGAACATCCTTATAGCTTCCATTCTTGCTATCGGTGCAAAATTTTCCTAAAAGTCTATGCCTTCTACTTGTGAGTAACCTTTACACACAAGCCTTGCTTTGTTTCTAACCACTTCTCCATTCTCATTCAACTTATTTCTGAATACCCACTTCGATCCAATAATGTTTTTATCTGTCAGTCTCAGGACCAACTCCCAAGTTTGATTCTTCTCAATATGCATAAGTTCTTCTTTCATGGCTTCCATCCAATGTTCATCTTTACATGCTTCACTTATAGACTTTGATTCAATCTCAGAAAATAAACACAGATTTACTTCAAGAGCATCTCTGCTTCTAGTCAATACTCCTTTAGTCTTATCTCCAATAATCTAACTTTTTGAATGATTATTCTGCACATATCTAGGTGTCTTAGGTGACACCACTGGAACTTCTTCTCTTTCATTATGTTCATTTTTCTTCTCTTCCTCATCCTTTTCCTATTCTCCCACAATCTATTCAATTATCACACAATCAGGTTCATCAGATACATATCAATGTCAATTGAATTCTTCATTGTCTCATCAACCTTGAAATTTTCATTTTATACAATATTTTTCATTCTTTTATTGAAACATTTTTATGCTTTGATTTTAGTAGAGTATCCAAGAAAAATTCCTTCACTTCTTGCATCATACTTACCTAAAGTTTCTTCATCTCTTCTGATATAACATTTGCTTCCGAACACCTTGACATACTTGACAATAGGAATTCTTCCATGCCATAGCTCATAGGGATTCTTTGTACGGTTTTCTCTTGATTGAACTCGATTGAATACATAAATAGCAGTATGAATAGCTTCTATCCAATAAAAATATAGTAAACCAATCTCAGTAATCATTGATCTAGCAGCCTCTTGAACTGTTTTGTTTTTCCTTTCAACAACTCCATTCTATTGAGTTCTCGGAGCAGATATTTGTCTCTTTGTTCCATGCACTTCACAAAACATATTAAACTTGTGGGAGGTAAATTCTCCACCTCTATCGACATACCTTAAACATTTTATCCTCAAATTCACTTCATTTTCAACCATAGCTTTCAATGTTTTGAATCTATCTAATGCATCTGATTTCTCTCTAAGAAATATAACCCATGTATATCTAGAATAATCATCAACCAAAAGCATAAAGTACATTTCACTCTGTAGACTTCTCATTCTTGTAGGACCACAGAGATTTGTATGAATTAAATCCAATAGTCCAGTAGTAGACTGTTCCTTTGGTCTATAATGACTTCTTGCTTGCTTTCAAAACTAACAATTTTCCTATAAATAGCATTAACAGGCTTTGTAATCCTTGCTAAATTTCTCATGGCTTGAACTGCACTGATCCTCTCCAAGTTATCAAAATTCATGTGACACATTATCTGATGCCATAACCAACTATCATTAATCTGAGTCATAAAGCAGTGTCCATCAACACCCTTAAGTTGATATATATTTCCTTCAAATTTCTTTCCTGCAACAATCAATGTTTCGGATCCTTTCCAAATTTCACATCTCTCATCCTTAAACACAAGATCATATCCCTTACTACACATATGTCCAACACTCAAAATATTATACCTTAAACCCTTAACATAGTAGACATCATCAATATTATGCTTTCCATCAAAACTTACTGAACCTATCCCACAAATTTTAGCACCAGTATCATCTCCAAACATAACTAAGCCTCCATCATCTTTTTCAAGTTTAAAAAACTTACTTTTATCACCACTCATGTGATTTAAACAACCACTGTCAACCACCCAATAATTCTTTTCTTGGTTAGCATGTAGGGAAAAGATAACAGTGCCTGCATTTTTCTCCTTCTCCGGAGGGCTTTCCTTCACCTATTTTTCAGAATTAGCAGAAGTAGGTTCATCCTTTATAGCCAAGAACAAGCATTCATTTTCATTAGGATCTTCATAATCAAAATCATCATCAGATATACTAGCATTCTCATTCACATAATATGCTTTGTTTATCTTCTTTCCTTTATTTTCTTTCTCATATCTTTGTTTATTCCTCTTAGCTCTTTTTGGACACTTTGCAACATAATGACCTATTTCTCCACAACTAAAGCATTTAAATGGTACTTACCTTCATACTTCCCAAATCCTTTCCTCATCTTTCTCACAAAGTTAGCTTATATCTCATCAAAATTTTCTTCATCTGGATCTTTAGCTTTTGTAGCCTTAGAAGCAGTTTTTTGATTTGCATCCATTCCTTAGATTTGGCTTCCTTATTTCATAAGATGTCAAAAATTCCAACAATAGATCTTTAGTGCAAGTCTTATAATCTATACTTTGTTCAATAGCACACACCTTCTCACTATAAGCATCAGGGAGAGTTCTAAGAATCTTCTTTACAACCTTGGTTTCATCTATAGTAGCACCAAGTCCTCACATTCCAACCACTATCTCATCCAATATCTGTACATAAGCTTTAACATTCTCATCTTCATACATGTGTAGAAGCTCAAAATTTGTCTTCAAATTTTGCAATTTTGTCTGTTTAACTCTTTCATCACATTCATGTGCCCTTTCCAAAGCATCCCAAACTTCCTTAGCATTCTTCAAATTTTGAACCTTAATCAACTCAGAATGTACCAAACTATTCTTCAAAATGTACTTCACCTTATTGTTCGCTTCATGTGCTTTGATCTCATCAGTTGTACTCAGACCATTAGCAAGAGGAGTGTAAGGATTCTTGTAAGCTTTCTCCACATCATATCCACAATACTCCAGATATTCTTCCATCAATATTTTCCAGATAGTATAATTAGTTCCATTGAACCTCAGATAATCATAAGTCATTTTTCCAACCATCCCAGACCTTCCTTAAGTGGTTAAGCTCTTCACCAAGGAACCACAATGAAAAACCCAATAAGGGAAAACCACAATGAGGATTAACTCACACTATAGATAATATCAAAACCGATTACAAGAGGCTCATGGCTTGAGAAAGAAGGCTCACCGCCAAAACAAGGAGTCACTGTCCAACAAGGATAACAACCCGGAGGGCTCATTGCCATAGAGATACAAAGAATATAGAAGAGATACATTACAGAGAGAAGACAATCTCAATGCAATGGATAAATCCACCACAATTTACTCAACCACTTGCAGACATGCATGAATGATAGAGTACACCTTCTTCTCACTACATCCAAAAACTCAACATTTAGGCTTCGCACTGATCATCCACACTCGCATCACACACACTCACTGATTAGCATTAATCACGCATTTATCTGCTCTATTTCTATGCTATCTTTCACCACTAAGTCATCTTGTATTTATACCATCTTCAACTTTGAAACACATCCAAAGTTGGCTATCCAAATTCAAATTCAAATTAGGTTGGTTCCAAAACATTCTAGGGTGGAATTAGAATGAGGGCGACCCAAACACACGCTTCATAAGGACCCAAATAAATCCAAAACGCTTCATCAACTTTGAAGGTAATGTTTAACACAAGGTCGGCCAAACCAATGTAAAACACAGAGCAATTAATCACGAACCTTCCAGATACCAAAATTATCTTCAATACAATCAAAACAACTCAACTCTAGAACTACAAGTCATAAAACTTTAACAAATATAAATCTAGACCAACAACATTTCTCCCAGACCTCAACCAGAAACACAAAAAACCACAATTCACAACTAGTGAACATAACTTACACTATACAATGAATCAACAGCCAAAAATTTGGATATGGTAGCTTCCAACAACCATGATCAACATATTTGAACCACACAAACATAGGAGCAAATCTCGAAGAAAAACCTGGAGCAACAATTGAACACCTGCAATCTTTCTTCAATACAATTTTCTTAATATCCTTGACATATACAGCCAATAATTTGTATCTATGACACTAATGACAACAACAACTAGTTGATAACCAATTGACCAGTTGACATCAATGACAACACCTTTATTCTTTTCATTCTTACAACAATTTAGAAGAAGAAGTTACATTGACTGCACAAAACAAAGCTAGTACTTCTTACAAAAAATCTAAACATATGACAAAGATCAAACATGCAAGTGGCACATGTTTCTATTGTAAAAAGATAGGGCATGTAGTAATGAATTGTAGACAGATAGTGCAGGATCTTCTTGATGGAAAGCTACAAGATAATGCTTTGATAATTGAAGGAAAGGACCACACTTCAAGTGATGAAGAAATTCTGCATCAAAGTGACGAAGAATATGTGTACTAATTTCTAGTTTTCCTCTATGTTAGTACTAAGGTGGGGTGTTAGAATTTAGTACATGACATAAAGTAGTTAATAGTAAAATAAATAAATTAACAAGCTATTGTTAATTTAATAAATAAATTTAGTTCGGGTAGTTATATTCTTGTAAATAGTTTTATACGAGAATAATGGCTTTATAATGCCAATACTTTGTAATTGTTTGTAGCGTAATGTGAATGATTGAATTTTGATTCGAGGAAATATCATCTTTTTTCTCTCTTATTTCAATATCTAGAATGTGTAAATTCTATCTCCATTAATGTAATTGTTTTTGGAGAGCTTTATATCCTTTTGTTGGGGTTTCGGTGTTGTTTTTGTGTGTAAAACTTGAGGGATTTATACAAATGTATGGGAAGATCTATAGACTGTTCAAAGTTCCTTTTTAGAGGTTGTTATGCTGCCAAATTTTTTTGTAGAACTCTAATATTTATTTCTACAATAAAATTTTGAGTGTGGTTGGCTTCATTGGTGCAATTTCAACACACCCAATTTCACAATTTTTACCTGTTTGCACATAAAATCTTAAAAATTGATAAAGCATTGCAAAAATAAAATTTAATAATTTATTGGGGATATTACATATTCTTCATTATCAATGTGAATTTTTGTACCCAAAAAGGTTGGTTTGAGTCAAAAGTTATATTGAGTAAATCCATAATGTACCCTATCAAGTTCTCCCTAGAGTAACTAAGATGTGTGCAAATTTAAAATCTCGATATGTTTGGCTAAGAATGAAGTAGGTGGATAATTTCTGTTGAACAGTCTGGATAACTGAGAGGGGGGTGAATCAATTATCTAACAATAATTTTCTTTTCTTTAATTAATCTGAAGTAGACTTATACCAATCAAAAATTAATCATACAGATATGATCTTGAATGCACACAACACTAAGCACAATGAACACCAGAATTTACATGGAAACCCAAAACAGAAAAACCACGAAGAATGATAATTCTCAATTATAAAGCACCGGTTAAGGTGATTTTTACAAAGGCTCACTGCCAAGTTGCTCATTGCAAGGTGGCTCACTTCCAGTGGACTCACTTCCCATATACAAAACAACAGATTACAAAATAGTCTCACTGAAAAAAGTGAACTAATGGAATTCCATCTACATATGCATGAGTTCAGTTCTGGTTAAGAGCACAATTTATGTCTATAGTAGATCCGGTTAAGAATCTTTTCCCATCTTCCTTCCATAACCTTCGCACAACCTTCTGCCAAAATAGATTTATCCTTCCTTCACACTCTTTTATCTGTTTGTACACTTGCACTCTTTTATCTACTTGCACACATCATACTTCTTCCACACTTCTATCTCTTCCATCAAAAATATGTTCTCTACATATATATATGTATGCTTGTAGAACAAAATAAGTCAGCCACACACAATATTTTCATAATATTCTAATTCGGCCAAACACCATTTGAATTTAGATCACCACAAGGCATGTCAGCATGAAGAACGACCTTGAGATATTCAATAAGGCCTTGCACGCTAGCACCGGACCCAAAAGATAGGCTGCACATAAAGATCTTCTTATCATGTTACCAAGGAACCAAAAATAGGTCATATGTAAGATAGCATAATTGTCAAGAGATAGCAAACTTTGAATTCCATGAAATATATTTTGAAGCTAATGAGAATGCCACAACCAAGACCAAATCTTGATTATCATCAATTTCAGTGTCAATCGAAGAACCACAATATGACATACCAAAAACTTGCAACATGCTTCATAAAGTTCCGGATAGCAAGGTTACTCAGAGTAAGCTTTGAGCACAGTAGCCAACATCAAAAGATTAGACTTAATTATTATGCATAAACTGAATTCAACAGATGTCCCAAAAAGAAGTACTGCCATATTTGGATCAAGGATAATAGCCACACTATGTAACATCATAGCATACGATAGGATAGATTAAGTTTGTTCATCATCTGGAGCACATCCTTCCAAATCCAATGTTTTGAAATCAATGACAACAATTCTAAATCATCTTCAACAACTTCTCAACAATCTCCCCCTTTGGCATTGATGGCAAAACAGCAAAAACTCACAAACACAACTCCACAACTTCAACTCCAAAAATGCAAACTCCAAGTACTCCCCCTTTTCCCAACAACTCAATACCTCTTTTGTTTTTGTTTTTCTCTTCATTTTCCTCCCCCTTTTTTCCATCAAAGGCAAAGGGCCAAAATTCAAACATTCAAGAACTCAAGTAAAAATAACACTTTTCACATGAAAGATTTTCTTGTACCTTTCTCTCATAATTGGAAGAATCCTATTCCAAGCTAGCATCACAGAATCCAATCTGGCACTCATACTATCCAACATAGTTAACAACATAAATGAGGATGACCAGTCTTGAGAGAGGCACTGTCATTCACAATATTTTGCATTAGAAATTATCCTGGAGAGATGATCCAACTGGACCTCAACAATTTCCTTGACCAACCAGAAAGTTCTAACTAAGTCTTCCCTCTATCTCTAAATAATCAACAACTCCTCTTGCAACTCACCAACTCTAATTCTTTATTTCCATCTTTGTCTTTGAAGAAATCAAAACTCTTTCCAATATTATTCATCTCGGATTCAATAGCTTCAATTATGCTTCTAAAATTATCAACAGTAGTAGGCCACCGGAGACAATACCTATAGATGTCAGACATCTCCTTAATGCATTCTCTTGTATCACTAATGAGTTTGGATAACTTGTGTTTGGATTTGACACACCTTATCTCAATCATAGCTTCAAACTTATGTCCTTTAGGTCCTTCCAGCAACATCCTTTCTTCAACAACTTCTACTAGATTATCCAGTAACAAGTCAGAAACATTTGAAACAATAATACCCTTTTTGAGCAGATAATCAACCAAAGCATCATCAATTTTAAGCCTTCTAATCGGAGAGCTAGCACAGTACATTTAACCATCCTTCTTCATATCACCTTCATCTAACACCAACCGAATATCATCTGGATCGAAAGAATCAAAGCCAGGCAGAGACTCTTCTTCATTCTCCTTTTCTTCCTAGATATTAATGACATCTTTTGTGTTAACTTTCCTCTTTTTAGGTTCCAAAGGGGAACCACCAATAACAACTTCCAATTACTTCTTACCAAAGGAGGAACCCTCCTCAAACTAACTGGACACTATCACACTAGAGCATAGATTCATCTGCAAGGATGAGAAATAGATTTTGCATGCACTTGCTTTATCTTCCATACATTCCAAATACTTGTAAACTTGCTTTCCGACAGGGATGTCATACTTCCACTTAACATTCTCCTTTGTCGGTAGCGAACTCAGAAAGTAAACTACTAAACATATGAGTAGAGATCCAAAACAGAAAGGATAACTCTCAACCAAGGACATTCTAACATTCTCAATTAGGTTTTCCATTATTAGGCTACACAAATCAAACTACTTATTTTCCTTCAACATCATGTGTGCAAGATATACAACAATAGCTGAGGCAGAACCTTCACAATTTCTTAAATAGATTTTATAAGTGATGTCATAAGCAACATACCTTACTATAGGATCAATAATGGTATTTATCAGTAGAGCCCGGGGGTCTTTTTCGATACCAGTAAGTTCCTCCATGTCTCTGTATTTCACCGTTTTCTTCCCAAGGAGGTCACCAACATTGCACAAACCAATAATAGCTTCAATGGCTTCCTTCGTGATCAAATAGGGTTTATCCAAAACAATGTTGCCATCCTTGAATCAACTTAGCAGGAAGAAGATAGATTCTTTGTCTACAAACCAGGGAAATTCTCCCCATAAATCCATACCCAGAGTATTTGTGTTTTGCAATTCATCTATCTTCAACCCTAGTCCCATTTCCTTCATCTTCTAATGATCAAACTCATCCAACTCAACTCCCTTCAACCTTAGCAAAATACTGCCACTCGACCCTCTGTCAACAAATTCCATCGCCACACTTATCTTCTTCAAACTCTTTATCACTCAGCGAAACATCTTCTTCTTCTTCTTTGCAAACTATGAGAAATGATTTTGAAAACTCCCACCTTTTATTCTTAATTACTCAATGATTTCACTACCAAAGACACACATTAATGATGCCAATAATTGTACTTTGCTTTTCAATTAGTTAGATTAAGCTTCATCATTTATCATCAACTAGATCTAACTTAATCATGTTAAAAATCACATCAATATTACTTTAGAGAGGGGGAACTGACAAGATATGCAATGCAAAACTCCCCCTGAGGCCAAGGAAAATTGGCTCAGATACCCGTAAGGCATGTATCGGGATCCAGTACCATAGAAGCATTCTCCACACTTGTTTCCTTCTTCCTCCAAACCATGACAGTCTTCTTCTTAGATTCATTTGATTTTTCAACCTTCTTTTTGTTCTCAGGCCTTTTCGGAGCAACATATCTGCATTTGTTAGCATAATGTCTAGGTCGATTGCACTTGTAACATATTTGTCTTGACTTAGCTGAGTGAACTATAGGTCTGCACTGATTAGCTTTGTGACCATAACCATAGCATGAATAGCAATAACCATGAAAGAGATTTTTCACTCCATTCCTTCTTGTCAGATTAGATAATTCACTTCTGCAATGACTTGCTTTATGACCAAACTTGTGCCAGTTAAAGCATTGAGTACTCAGTTCCATCTTGCTTCTACATTCTACAGCCTTATGTCCAAAAATTTTTGCATAGAAAATAGTGACCATTGAATGATAAGTACCTTTGAGCATTTGGTTGCCTAACCGGAGATTTTTTAGGTTTTCTAAAGTTTTGGACCTTGATTGTTACACTAGATCTCACTTCAGCTTCAACTACTTTGTCATCACCCTTGGTGTCCTAATTTGAGTTTTCACCGAAGAAGCCAAGTCCTCCCTTATCCTTGTGACATTTCTATAGGGACAAAAGCTGATCCAGAATCATGCTACTTTCACATACTCTTGCTTTTGTTTTTAGCCTTCTTAACTCTTGATCTAACTTCTCATTTTCTTCTAACTTATGTTTGATAGTATCCTTGATATTTTCTTCGCTCTTCTTCCATTCTTCCATTTTTTGTTTGATAGTATCTTTGATATTTTCTTTAGTCTTCTTGTATTCATCCAATTGTTGCTTTAAATTCACAATACTTTCTTTTGACTCCTTTAATTCCTGGCTAACCTGTTTGTGTCTTGCTTTAAACTTCTGGATTTGCTCCCTTAGCTTTGCAATACAAGCATTTGCCTCCTGGATATTTTCTTTCAATTCTTCATTTTCATATTTTGTGCTTTCCATATCATCTAACATTATCTTCAGTTCTTCCTCATAGTGATAAGCTCCTGCCATCTGTTCAAACTATCAAGATCTCCCTCAAGCAATTAAGCTCTATCTGCAAGGGACCAAGCTCTAATACCAATTGTTGAACAGTCAAAATAACTGAGAGGGGGGTGAATCGGTTATCTAACAATAATTTTCTTTTCTTTAATTAATTTGGATCAGACTTATACCAATCAAAAATTAATCATGCAGATATGAACATGAATGCACACAACAACACTAAGCACAATTTATAAAGCACCAGTTAAGGTTAGTTTTACAAAGGCTCGTTGCCAAGTTACTCACTGTAGGGTGGATCACTTCTAGTGGACTCACTTCCCATATACAAAACAATAGATTACAAAATAGTCTCTCTGACAAAAGTGAACTGATGAATTGTATCTACATATGCATGAGTTCAGTTTTGGTTAAGAGCACAATTTCTATCTACAGTAGATCTGATTAAGAATCTTCTACACTTGTTCCTTACATAGCCTTTGCACAACCTTTTTCCAAAATAGATTTCTCCTTCCTTCACACTCTTTTATTTGTTCACACACTTGCACTCTTTTATCTTCTCGCACACATCATACTTCTTCCACACTTCTATCTTTTCAATCAAAAATATGTTCTCTATATATGTATATGTATTCTTGTAGAACAAAATAAGTTGGTCACACACAATATCTTCATAATATTCTAAGTCAACCAAACACCATTTTAATTTAGATCACCACAAGGCATGTCGGCATGAAGAACAACCTTGAGATATTCAATAAGGCCTTACACACTAGCACCGAACCCAAAAGATAGGTCGCACATAAAGATCTTCTTATCACGTTACCAAGGGACCAAAAATAGGTCATACGTAAGATAGCATAACTTTCAAGAGATAGAAAACTTTGAATTACATGAAATATATTCTAGAGCTAAAGAGAATGCCACAACCAAGACCAAATCTTGATTATCATCAATTTCAGTGTCAACCGAAGAACCACAATATGACATACCAAAAACTTGCAACATGCTTCATGAAGTTCCAGATAGCAAGGTTACCCGAAGTAAGCTTTGAGCATAGTAGCCAACATCAAAAGATTAGACTTCATTATTCTACATAAACTGAATTCAACAGATTTCCCAAAAGGAAGTACTACCATATCTAGATCAAGGATAATATCCACACTACGTAACATCATAGCATACGATAGGATAGATTAAGTTTGTTCATCATCTTGAGCACATCCTAGCGGATCCAAGGTTTTGACGTCAATGACAACAATTCTAAATCATCTTCAACAACTTCTCAACAAATTTCATGGTAAAGTTCTTAGAGTTCCAATGGGTCAAGATTGATCATTATCATCTAGTAGGAACTTGTATTGATATGAACCTAAACAATGTCATCCAATAAGAACATTGTATCCATATGAACTCATGCGGTACAAACCATTACTATTTTTGATTTTTTTATGACAATCTCACCAAAGGCACATAATAATCATGATAGTAATTTAGTGGTAATTAAAAAACTAAATAAAGTTGCATACTTCATACTAAGCAATGTTAAAGATGATGACTAGACTTTGACAAAATAATTTAAAAGGGAGATAGTTAGATTGCATGGAATACCCAAATTAATTATATGCAATAGAAATAAGTTATACACATCTAATTTTTTTACCTGTCATGGTAGTCCTTAGTACCAAACTCAATTCCAATACTACTTACCACCCAAAAAAGGACAATTAAACTGAGAGTAAATCAAATCTTGGAGGATACGCTCAAAATATATTTAATGGATCAACCTAGTAAGTGGAAACAATTTTTATTATTGACTAAGTCCACCTACAAAAACTCTTAACAATCTTCAATTCTAACGACACTTTTTGAAGTGATTTATGGAAAAAAGTGCAAAGCACCTATTAGATGGGATGGATTAGACAATAGAATAACCATTAGAACCAAAATTACTTCATAAATATAATAAGTAGATAAACATTATGAAAAGAAAATTTGAAGGAAGTCACAAATCAATCAAAAAGTTATTGAATGCTAAAAGAACTTCTACAAAGTTTATAGTAGGTGACAATGTGTTTCTTCATGTTAAACTATATAAAATTTAGATAAATTTTGGTAAGCCTTTCGAACTATCTTCGTCATATATTAAACCATTTGAGACCTTAGAAAATATGCCATGTGTCTTACAAACTAGTTTCCTCCCTCCCTCCTTCCCTCCCTCCCTTCCTCTCCCCACTTCATGTGTCCTTGCTAAACTAGGTAGAAAGGGCTAGAGAAATCCACCTTGGTCTTCTTGCAATCCTACACAAGAACAATATACAACTATGTAACATAACTATTATCCAAGTTAAGGTTATTTGGGACCAATATAGTGAGTGAGAAGCCACCTAGAAATTATTAAAAAGTAATAACAGGCTTGTTTAATTAATACAATTTGAATTAAATGTATGGGGAGAGAATGTTACATCCCCATAAAACTTATTTTTAAGACACGTGTAGTGAAGGAAAAAGTATCCCTTTTCCACGCTTAATTTGGGAATAATTATTAATAAAATGAGCTTAATTTTACCTTAATTTAGTGTTGTGATATGTTTTTCATATTCACATTAAGTTTAGGGCCCTTTTAAATAAAATGGACTTAATTGTGCATTATTTTTTGTGTTGTAAGGTGTAATTTTACACTTTCACATTAATCTAGGGATTTATTAATTAATTGAGGTTAATTTTCCTTAATTGGCTCCTTTAATTCAAATCCAAGCCTAATTAAATGCAATTTATGAGGGATAAAACTCGACATTCCACAACACTCAACTTTGGAAGATGTGTTTCCTAGGAAAGTGACCTAGTACCCATTTTCCTTAGGGCGAATGGGTCCTCACTTAGACCTAGGACCCTAATTTAACATAATGTTTAACATTGACCAATGTGTCCTAGGTAAGTGGCCTAGGACCCATTTTCCTTATGGCGAATGGGTCCTCACTTAGACCTAGGACCCCCCTTTAAAATATGTTTTTGGTGGTATTTTAATGATTTCAAATCCATAATTCAATGTCGGCTTGTGATATTTGAATTTCAGGAATTAATGGTAAGATATGTATAAATGCAAGGCTATTTCATTATGTTTCAACTAGAAAATTGAAGTCATTTTAAGAGAATTCAAGAGAGCATTATAGGAGAAAGTCAAGAGCATTTTCAAGGCATTCAAGGGTAGAATTATTGAAGAATATTGTAGAAATTAAGATTCTTATTATCATGTAAAAGATGTATTGCATCATGCATGTTGATTAAGCTAATATGGTGATGTAGTGTTGAAGATCTATTCAAGAATATCAAAGGCATTGTTTCACATCAAGTTTCATGATCAAGATCTACATTCACTAAAGCCAATTCATGCAAAGTTGTAGATCTACAAATCCAAGGCTCAAATAAGGTTTGGTGAGCTATTACATAGTGTTGTTCATTCATCATTCCTTCATGTTTCATTGTTTCATTATAAGATTTAATTACCAAAATGGGGTTTGACCTAGGCAAACCCCCATTCACCTATCAAACAACATTTTTCTCTCTTTGTTGTGTGATTGCATATTTTAGGTTGAAGATCCCTTTGAAGAGAAAAATTGAAGAAAGTTGCAAAGTTGTCAAAATTGCAAGAAAAGTTTTCAAATCACGGAAACTTCTCTATAAATTTTATTTCAAGTTGTTCGACAGTGAACATCTAGAATTTGGAAGTACAGACCGAGCATAAGAGAACCAAAAAGTATCTTCCAGAAACCCTAGCCATGACCCATTCGCCATAGGGCGAATGAGTAATTAGTGAGCTTCAAAAGGTGACTCTTGGTGAAAGGTACACAACATTTTCCCCTTTCCAGATCTACCTTTTGATTACTGTTTCTGTTAGATTTCATTATTGTTCTTCATTTGCATATTATAGCTTACATTTTGAATGAAATTAGGAAAATAGGTCATTGTGATCAACCTCATTCATTCACACCCCCACACACAACACACCCCTATTTTTTTATGTTTCATTTTGGTGAACCTGAGTTTGATCATTGTATTTTCTGGTTTTGGAGTCATCTTTCACCCTATATTTAGGTCTTGCATTCATTTGCATTTCTCTACATTGAATTGAGTCTCATTTAGGGTGTATTGTTTTCATTTAATTTTACATTACATCTAGGGTTTTTAGGAATTCAGTTTTTTCATTTTTAAATCTAAAAAATACAAAAACATCAGTCATCTTGCATATCATTTACATACCATTGCATCATATTAACTTGCATTTGAAAATTGAAACAAAATTGCATATCAAACTAGGTTTTCTAGTAGTCATTTTGTCACATTCTTCACTTGCATTTAACATTGAATTTACAAAAAAATAAAACTGAAACTTGTTGTATTAGATCATAATCTAGAAACACTAAAAATCACTCAAAAACTTGTAAAAATTTGTTTCAAAACCCTCACCTAGGACCCATTCATCCTAGGGCGAATGAGTCCCCGATTAGGGTCACGTTCTGATTTTTTGGGCATTAAAACATTCATTTATGCATTCTTGCTTGCTATCTTTAGATTTTTGTTTATGTTTATAGAATTTTTGTTTCATTAATTTTATCATATCTAGCTTAATTTGATAAATTTAGTGCATTGTGTGATTTCAAAATTGCATTTACAAGACTTCATTTTCAGGTTTTTGCATAGTGTAATAAAAAAATTACCTTGTCTAGAATCTAAAAATTGCATTTACATATTACATTCTAGGCCATTGCATTGTATTTTATCCTCTTTCCATTTTGGGTTGGCATTGAGTTTGTGAAACTTGTATGAGCTTTACAACTTGGTGTCCTATTAGCAATATTGTTGTGAGACATAGTTTGAGACTCATGTCATCCCATGATACACCATTCATCGTGGATCTTGGGTTTTTTAACTCTCTTTCTAATAGTGTTGATAATCAACCCCCTATGGAGCATAGCATGCATACCTCATTTCCAATGACTTCCTTATCTATAACTAATATGCATGATGTTCACAATACCATCCCTAACATGACTAGTTCTACTCAAGCTTTGGGGTATACTCAAAGCCAAGGTGGAACTTCAATTCCTCCTTCTACAATACCCATCTCTATTCCTACATACACTATTACTCATGTTACCACAACCATTCGGCCTACTAGCAATTTCAACACTTCCTTAGGTATTTCCACAGGAAATCCTTCTAGCTTTGTGCATTCAAATCTCATATCTCCTCAATCATCTCCCATTACAAACCTACAATTCACTTACCCTCCGCAAACATACACCACTCCACCTTATTCCCCTTCATCTTACAATACCAACAATGATCCCATTATTAACAAACTTTTGCAAAACATGTTAGCTCTTCAACAAAAAATTGTCATCTTAAATCAAAACAACAATGGCCAACCTTCACAATACATCAAGACCAATCCATTATCCCTAGAGATACTGAGAACACAAATTCCGCAAGGTATAGAAGTTCCTAGATTCAAGAAATATGGTGGGAAAGGAGATCTTGTTAGCCATGGTTTTGCTTATATAGCCCTATGTAGTGACTTCATCTTTGAAGACAAACTCTCGGCTAAACTCTTCCCTAGATCCTTGAAGGATACTACTTTAGAGAGGTTTTTCTCTTTATCGAATAACTCAATAAACTCATTCAATGAGCTTATTGATGCCTTTTAAAACCACTTCCATATTCACATGGGTCCCAAGATGACCCTAGTTGATTTAATGACATGTAAACAAAAGGATGATGAGAAATTCATTGATTTCATAGCACGATATCAAATGCTTTATTCAAAAATAAACACTAATATTCCTAATGTCGACCTTCAACAAATGTTTATTTCCAATTTACAAAACAAAATGCAAACCAAACTTGAGATGTTGAAATTCCCATCCTTCATACAGTTATGTACATCCCTTCATGACTATCAGAATTTAGCTTATGGTCATGATGTGAAAAATCCCCCTAGCCATCTTGAAAAGTTTGAATCTGCACCTCAAAATAGTTACCAACCTTACAAAAAATAGAATAGGGCCTTTTTATAACTTAATCCCTCTCAACCAAATCAACAAGTTGGTAACCAAGTGGCTGCCATAAACTAGATGACAAATCCTTTTTTCCTTTGGGGATAGGAATAGAAAATTTACCCCTTTACCTAACACCCTTCATAATATCATGCTACAACTCGTGAACAAGAATATTCCTTCCTTACCTCCTATCAGAGCTCCTGATCCTAATAAACCATTACCCTCAAACTATAGATCAAATGCTTATTACCATTTCCACCAACAAAATGGACATGATATGGAATATTGTAAGTATCTTAAACATCTTGTGCAAGACCTCGTTGATTCTAATCAACTTTAAATTGGAGTTGTGAATGATCAAGGTAATAATTTTGTAGCTCCTCCTAACCAAAACTTACAAATCTTTACAAATCCCATGCTGAAACACACTATTTCATTTGTCAAAGCTAGTGAAACAAAGAATGATGTGATGAATGTTGACACGGGTGATGAAAACATAAAAGATGACAATGACGAAAAATTTATTAAAATGGTGTCGTTTATTGAAGCTACCCCTCATAAGGGTCAAACCAAAATGCCCCTTGATATTTCTTTCTCACAATATGACATAATCAAACATGCACCTGATGGTCCTCTTTATATAGCTGGAAGAATCAATGACAAGCCTTCTAATGGGATATTAATTGATCCCGTCTATGTGGAGAACTTGATCACTAAAGAATTCCTATTTACTCTATCAAGATACATATGAAAAACCAAAAGCATGGATCAAAATTCATAATGGTTTCGCTTGCCTTGTGATTGGCTCGATAAATCTCCCTCTAAAGGTTAGACCAAAAACATTAAATGTCTCATTCACCATCATCCCGTCATCAGACCAATTTTGTGTGAAGTTAGGCTATCCATGGCTTTGCTCCATGAATGTCGTCATGTCGGTTGTGCATAAATGTTTGAAGTTTCCCTTTGGCAATGAAATCTTTAATGTACATCATAGTGGCTTTAATCATGTGTCTTCCTGTAGGAACTTTTCATTAGACTTCTTTTGGTCTGAGCCTATTGAACCTATTAGACCTTGTGAGGACTTCTTTTTCAAAGCATATCAAAATTTTAAGGTGAAGCGTATAGCAGAATTATCCCTTAGAAATATGCCTCAACCCGTGATTGAGCCACCTATCCTTGACGAACCAATGATTGAACAAAAATCCCTTCCAAATATCCAAGAGCAACCTATTACAAATCCTCGTACCATTTCCTATAAGGGACTATGAGACAATCAAAGCAATCTCATTGTGCCTCCTGAAATAAAATAAGTTTACAAATCCAAAGAGAAAGTGGTTGAACAACCTCCTATGGTTCCTTTCATTCCTCCCCTAAGGGAAGAAAAGAAACCTATGGTTGACAAACCAGTTCCTACACAATCACAAATTGACAACATATTGAAATGAAATCAAAATGATAGAGTGTAGGCGTAGACATCGTGCTATTGCTCGTATGTTACAAACTAAAGAAGAAAAGAGCAGCATAGAAAATCAAAATCCAAACTTTCCTGAAGCAATGCATGATGTCTCTTCACCCTCGCCACAACATAAACATGAACAAACTTCTATGGACATTATCATTTGATCTCCTATTGTGATTAATTTAGATGATGGCATTGATATTGCAAAGATTGATGAACAAGTGCATAACGAGTTGAATTCATTGTTCTCTTCTTCCATGAACTTAAGTGATGATAAGAGTGTTGAACTTGGTGCTTGTCCTAGTTTGACACTTTTCATTTTCCCTTTGGCTAGTTTCTCGCCTTCCATATACACTGATTGAGATTGGGATGTGGACGACTTGCTAATAGGTTGACTCGCATGTGCCTTACTAGTATTCTACTTTTTTTTCTTTTTCATGTTCTTTATGCAATTGCATGTGTGTAATGTGGTCACCCATACTATTTTGTTTGATGTATCTCTCTCTTTTTGTGCATTCCTCTATATGTATCTGCATTCTCTATTTTGTAAACATTTTACCTTTATCATTTGTCTTGTGTTTTCCTTTGGGGGATGATGCAAGGCATCGAGACATTTAGGTCTCTTCCATGTTAACCTGAAAGTTTCTCTTTTGTTTTCTCTCTTTATGTGTCATTTTTCCAGTTCTATGAGTATTTGTGGAATTATGATGTTTTTGAGCTCTATAACAACATTGTAGCAAAGATATACTAGCCCCAAATACATAGAATCCCCTATATATTTTTGGGGAAACCCCTCCTTCCCTTTTCATGGCGTAGCTTTATTTCAGAAACATATGACTTGGCATAGGACTTTCCAAGGAAGCTCTCATGTCTTAGGATTGAACATTGGCTACTTTAAAGCAATTGCTCACAGCAATGGTGTTAGCAACCACTTTAAAGTGGGGGAATACATCAATAATATCTTTCAAAATTTCTCATGTTTCATGGTGTGATATTATTTTTTCTTGTGATGTTTCATTTTCTAGGTGGTGTCATTGGGTTTGATGTCCTCCAAGAGTGTGATATTTCTTAGCGTATGACTTTCCTCTTAGTGGTGATGTGAAGCACTACATTCCCTAAGTTGTGAATATTTTACTCTTGACATGTCCTCTCTTGGAGACATTAGGCACGATGTTCCCTAAGAAGAAGACCTTACACGAACTAAGCAAGATCCCTTTAAACAAAAACCTATATATATATAATGTTCATAAGTGTTTGGCATAACACAGCTTGCTAACCTTGTGAAGCTCAAACCCTAAATTCAAGGCCACCTAGTAGAACACACCTTGCTTTCCTGTGGAGCATTGCCTTGTGGCATCTTATTGAAGTTATCAGAGGGATAGATTTGGTATGGTTAGTACAATGATAAGTTGACACTGAGGCATGACTTTCTCATTGTACGATGAGAAGCCGACATAGAGGCATGACTTTCTCACTAAGCCACTTTACTAGGAGACTCACCTAATGGATAGCTTGAAGTTTTGCTACCTCAAAGTGAGCACAAAACAAAACCAAAGGTTTAGATGTGTTTTGTGTCGATCGGATCGTCTAGGCTTGATCTTCATGGTCTTTGATGTATGATTGTGTATCTTTTTCATTGTTGCATACATAAGTGTCTTGAATGTCTACTTTAGTGTGAGTTTGACATGAGGTCATACTCTCACTAAAGTGGGGGAAAGATGTAGTGTAGGAAAAAGTATCCCTTTTCACACTTAATTTGGGAATAATTATTAATAAAATGAGCTTAATGTTGCCTTTTTTTAGTGTTGTACTATGTTTTTCATATTCACATTTAGGGCCCTTTTAAATAAAATGGACTTAATTGTGCCTTATTTTTGGTGTTGTAAAGTGTATCTTTACACTTTCACATTAATCTAGGGCTTTATTAATTAATTGAGGTTAATTTGCCTTAATTGGCCCCTTTAATTCAAATTCAAGCCCAATTAAATGCAATTTCTGAGGGATAAAACCTGACATTCATAAATGTCATTACACAACACTCAACTTTGGAAGATGTGTGTCCTAGGTAAGTAACCTAGGACCCATTCTCCCTATGGCGAATGGGTCCTCACTTAGACCTAGGACCCTAATTTAACATAATAATTCTAACATTGACCGATGTGTGTCCTAGGTAAGTGGCCTAGGACCCATTCGTCCTATGGCGAATGGGTCCTCAGTTAGACCTAGGACCCCTCTTTAAAATATGTTTTTGGTGGTATTTTAATGATTTCAAATCATAATTCAATGTCGGCTTGTGATATTTGAATTTTGGGAATTAATGGTAAGATATGTATAAATACAAGGCTATTTCATTATGTTTCAAATAGCAAATTGAAGTCATCTTAAGAGCATTCAAGAGAGAATTATAGGAGCAAGTCAAGAGCATTTTCAATGCATTCAAGGGAAGAATTATTGAAGAATATTGCAGCAATCAAGACTCCTATCATCATGTCAAAGATGTATTGCACCATGCATGTTGTTTGAGCTAATATGGTGATGTAGTGTTGAAGATCTATTCAAGAATATCAAAGGCATTGTTTCACATCAAGTTTCATGATCAATATCTACATTCATTGAAGCCAATTCATGCAAAGTTGCAAATCTACAAATCCAAAGTTCAAATAAGGTTTGGTGAGTTGTTACATAGTGTTGTTCATTCATCATTCCTTCATGTTTCATTATTTCATTATAAGGTTTAATTACCAATATAGGGTTGACCAAGGAAAACCCCTATTCACCTAACAAACAACATTTTTCTCTCTTTGATGTGTGATTGTAGTTTTTGGGTTGAAGATCCCTTTGAAGAGCAAAATTGAAGAAAGTTGTCAAAGTTGCAAGAAAAGTTGTCAAATCACAGAAAATCCTCTACAAATTTTATTTTTGATTCTCCGATAGTGAACATCTGGAATTTGGAAGTGCAGACAGAGTAGAAGAGAACCCAGAAAGCATTTTTCAGAAATCCTAGCCAGGACCCATTCACCATAGGGCAAATGAGTCCTTAGTGAGCTTCAAAAGGTGACTTTTGGTGAAAGGTACACAGCATTTTCCCCTTTCTAGATCTGTCTTTTGATTATTGTTTCTATTAGATTTGATTAATGTTCTTCATTTGTATATTATAGCTTGCATTTTGAATGAAATTAGGAAAATAGGTCATTGTGATCAACCTCATTCATTCACACCCCACACACAAAACACCCTATTTTTTGATTCTTCAACGTGTAATCCCCTTGTAATTTGGACTATGTTGGAAACCTAATAAATGTGTTCATTTTGAATTGAATGTGCATAAGTGGACAATTAAATGTTTTTATTAAATGAATATTTTTATTTTAATTATGTTTTTGTAAATCAATATTGAGTATGATTATAATTGACCAAATACTATTTTTAATTTAATGAATTGTGTGCAAGAAATATTGGTTTATCTTGCAAGTGTCAAGATGTAAGGTGACATAAATTTTGTGGTTATGTCAAAGAGACAAGCTCTATATAAATATATATCATGTCTAAATTTTATTTTATTTTCCTAAAATATAAATACTTATAAAACTTGTATTTATTAATAATCATGTCAAATATATTAAAATCGTATGATTTAATTAATGTGTATACTTAATATACACATAAAATAAAATTATAATTAACTTTATTATAATAATATAATTTAATCAAAAAACTATTTAATATCTAATTTAATAATTCAATATTCCTATACATTTAAAAATTTAGTATCTAATAACTAATATTAAAACTAATGTGCATGAGCCTTATGGGCATAGTAAATTCCATAACTATCTAATACTTCATTTAGAAAAGCAAATGCCTTGTCCATTCAAGAAGTTAATGAATGTCACAATAAATAATGTATATAGAAGAAATTATTCAAGTAATGAGTAGGTAAAGTATTCATAATGTTTATATGACCAAGATCTTTGTTGATTGTTCTCAATAAATTTAGAGGAAATAATTGTAATACATTTTATCTCTTTACTTAGTCCAATGGTACAACTATAGAATATAAATATTAAAATTTGGAAGGTTATGGTAGAAAAAAAAAATCCAAAGAAAGAACCTTTTTAAACATGCAAGTGGGCAAAACGAATAACATTTTTCCAATTTTTAGGAATTCATTTTCTTCCTTGGCATCATTATGTACATACATAGAAGTGCTAGTAATAGTTGAGGTCTTGAGAATATTAAATTTTATGTTGGTTTAGGCTTGCGAATGAGTTGGATTAGTAAGGTAATGCAAGTGAAATAAATTTAAATTGTAGATAAAACTAAACTCTAAAGTCTTAAAAGAAATTGTAATGGTTGTTAGAATTTTTAAGGAGGTATTATAATATGATCCTTCATTTAAGGTAAGATAAATCTATAAGACAACTCATTTGATATATAGATGGACACACATTGTTCACCACATTAAATGAAAAATGACATAGATATAGGAGTTTCCTTCTATAAGGACACTATGAGAGCACAAATAGATAATTATTGTTGTCATATAAATATAATATGTTCTCTTTTGATCAGTATACTAGTATATCATATAGACCAATTTTATAGATAAGCTTATTATTGTTTCTAAATTGACAAAAGTCAAGGAACATGCTTTGTGAGTAAAAGAAACCAACTATATCATAAGTTCTAGTTGGCTTTTAACAACAGCACACAAGTGATAAATGGCAAGAACTACTCATCATTCTAAAGATAAACTAGCATTCACTAATAGCATGCAAATGATAGTTACCAAGATCTATCCATCCCAAAGATTTGGTAAATTGTGGTAAGCAAAGTGTTATTTGCCAATGCAGTATCATGAATGCTAGATTGTATTTGAATGTGTGTTGTATTGAGTAGCTATGTCCTTACTAATGAGAGCTACAAGTAGTATGGAATGTTTGTGTTGTCATCACAATTGACAATGAACTAAAAAGGAAAAAAATATGATATATCAAATGGACTAGCTTTCATATCTTCAACTATTCACAATACTCAACTATTAATGTATTGGTTACTAAAACTTTTGTTAATGTAATAAGGTCCCACTTAAATGATAATATAGCAAGCCTATATGTCATTAAGTTTATGCTTATCCGAACGCTGATATTATGAATCCCTTCCCTAATTAACCAAAAAGTCCACTTGTTTAGGGGGAGGAGGAATTCTTTATTCACTTGATTGGGATTATTTATACATATTTAAATCCAAACGAGAACCAATGAAGATTTGCAGAGGACCTATTCAAACTCAAAAATTGACCATGAATGAGGCATTAATTGTATAAATTGATGGCATTAAATTTTATTATATATATTTAATATCCTAGATATTTTACTTAATGGATTGAGTTGTCCCAAGATCACCTTATGCATTGGACATATCTTGTTCTTTATTATATTTGAATATACCCATGTCATCTTTTAAGATATGTATGCTTCTATAATTTATAAATGTAAATATTGATCTTTCATGTTATTATGCGTAAAATAAAACTTATAGTATTTTTTTGGTTCTGGAATAAAGATAATATTCTTAATTTAACAGATTGAATTAATAAACAAAATTGTGTCACCAATTAAAAATTTAATGTGTAGAAAGTAATGCGAATTATTATTTTAAAAAATTATAATAACCAAAAAAAAGAATTGTTACAATATTCTTCTATAATTCTAATTCCTTAGAAGTCCTGATTTAACTGGAAATTCTCATACAAATTGAAATCCCTCGAAATTCAAGATATACTGTATTTGTGATGGCTTATTTCAGAGGTTCAGCTGGACAGGCAGTGCTTATTTTATGATGCGTGCCAAAGGAGGTTAAGAAAAAACTGATCTCATGTCCATAAGTTAGAATTAACGTTTATATATGTATTAGTTCAATGAAGAATTAACATTTATATATGTATTAGTTATAGTTGCCAGGAAACTTCATTATGGGAACATAGACAACGTACCCGTACCCAAAATTTCCAGTGAATCATTTACATATAAAATAGCCATCTCCTTATTCATTTAACTCACGTACCCTAATTTGATTGGCGTCCCCGTCCCCTACCAGTACCAGTACCCTGCATCTCCCGGCAACTATGGTATTAGTTCAATGTAAATCTGGGTTTCTGCCATAATTTAACCTCGTCTTGAAGAACCGATCAAGTCAAATCCCTCATGGTGTGGTAATTGTTGTTGTATACAAAGTATTATTACCGCGTGCATCTGGCAACTTGATTACTCGAGATTGTTTTATCGATAATTCCTAGTAGTGAAAGATCAAAAGAATCTCAAATATGCATTTAAAATTAAGGTAAAAAATACAGTATACTCCGATTCAGGTCAAAACATCATCACCATACTAGAACAACAAAATTGAAATATAGCGAAACCACAATCTTGTCAGGTATCAGGGGATTCCGCTTAAGAAGACATTGTAATGTTTGGCATGCATTAACCACTCTTCTATCTAATCATTCAAACTGTTCAATGCCCCATTTAAAATTCTGAACTCACATAGCTCAAATATATAACCAAATTATATGTTAATAAGACAGCACATGCAATTATCAATTGAAAATAGAAGTTGGACATAAATATATCATATTCACAAGAAGATGCTTAAAATTATTGGCCAAAGCGCTTCTTTTGTTTGCCCATTTCCTATTAATTTGTAAAATAATCAATTCCAGTAAGATATTAACACCAGAAGCTTGAGCTTCAATACTGAAAAATTAATTCAATATAAACAAAATTACAGTCTCTTCCAGTAATGAACAATATGGAAAAGCAAACATAATCTTAATGGAACAAAAAGGTAAAAATAGAAAAGGGCGACATCTTTTCAAGTTCACACATCCATAAATGACGCTTATATCCTCCCACTTGTCATTTGGTAATCAACATATATCAATTTCAGAAACATCTGCAACTCACATGAACTACCTAAAAGTCTGGTGTATGGGACATCAGTCTTCCAGTGCATTATGTATATTATTTACATAATCCATAAGAGCTATTTGTGCTGTGGCTGCAGCTGGATCAACATCTACCATTTCCATTCCTTGAAGAGAAGTGTCTGATTCATCAATAATCTCGTCCACAATTTCATTCTCATAGGCTTCCATGGACAAAAGCATATTTTGTAGTATGCAACAAGCAAGAATGGTCCGGGGCAACATCTCCATATTTGGTTTTTTAATTTTGGTTTGAAGAAGTTGCCATGTGCTCCTTAATTTTGCAAAAGCACGCTCTACAACATTACGTGTGTATGACAACTTGTAGTTGAAGAGTCTTTGATCATCAGTTGTTTCCCCTGAAAAAGGGACAATCAACCAGGGAAGAAGGGGATAAGCACCATCCCCGATAATGTATTCTCTCATGTCAAAGCTGCCGAGTGATACTGGAGGTCCATTGAGCCTCTCACCTTCTTCAGACAATTTGTAAAACGATGAATTCCTTAGCAGACCAGAATCATTAAGAGACCCCGGCCATCCTGTGCAAATGTCAAGGAAGCGCATATTGCTATCGACAATAGCCTGGACAAGCATGCTATAATTGTGCTCACGGTTATACCAATCAATAGATGATTCATTGTAGGGAAGCTCAAGTTTTACATGAGTTGCATCTATTGCCCCACAACAATTTGGGAAACCCTGTTTAAGGCGGAATCCCTCCTTGACATGCTCAAGTGAAGCTGCATCTGTTGGCCACTGAATATATTTGGATGCCCTCTTTTGCATAGAGAATATAAATTTCTTTACCACTTTAACCACTGTGGACTTCCCACAATCAAAGAGTTCACTAACAGTTAACATTGTCATTCCACTTGATAAGCGCAATATGGCCATGGCTACCTGCTTCTCAACTGACAGTACCCTGTTCTTTATGGACATTGCAAATGAGATGGGTATTGGACCTTGGCATAAATCATCATATAGAAGATGACAAAGTTCATCAAATAATTGAATTGGCAAACTGAATATGGTCTGGAACCGAGGATCGTCACTACTAACATGAAAACTGTAGTGATTCCACCAATCCACTGACTGAGGCTTCACAATGCACTCGTTTGGAACTTTTCCATCCCAATCTGAAAAGTTGAGTTCAGATGATGTAAGCAGGTTTTGTTCTGAAAGAGTGTTTGCTGCAATAATATCCATTGTTGTATCCTCCTCTGTAATCTCATCAGGATATTGATTGACCCCTTTAAATACTGTATTGTAGGGAGGACCATTCTCAAGTGATCCCATCAAATATTCACTCATAGTTGAATCCTCAAGAACAGACCATGCTTGCATTGTAACCTCTAAAGCCTGAGCCGTACCTGCCACAATCCCTTGAAGTATTTGTCTCAATGATTGGTCCATTGTACTTGTCACTGGAGCACACTTCCTGTAATTCCATGTTTATAAGCATATTTAATTAAGAACAAGTAGAGAGTTAAAGAATATTAACATTGCAGTGCACAAGCCTCTGTAGGAACCCATGCATGTGAAAATTCACTTAGTTCAGCCTTGGTATTACTTTGTCCCAAAAAATTAAGCATCGCAAATCAATTGGATAGAAATCATCCCTCAAGCGTTCTCATTTATTAATTTAATTGGACCTCTTTGTTTCCATAAGTAGATAAGCCTATAATGAAAGGCAATGTGTATATCCTGTTATGACCTTTTCCAATGGTCAGGTATTAAAATCAGCATCAACTAGATAAACATATAATAAAAGGCAAAGTGCATATCCTGCTATGATCTTTCCTAATAGTCAGGCATTACAATAAGCATCAACTGCTTTTCTAATAATTCATGGCATTATCAAAAAGGATAGAAAAAAAAATGGAAGAGAAAAACTAGGGTCTAAAGTCAACGATTGTAGTGTAATGTGTAATCATCTTCAGACAAAGGTTTATCATTTGGGAAGGACAGTGAGGTGGCACTCTTAGGTTGATGCCAATATTCTACAGTTTACTGTAAATTTAGAAAAGGCATATTGAAACAAGTCTGCAATTACATTATCCATTGTGGCTTAGAATGTGACCTAACAGTTTGTGGCCAAAAGGGTGCCCCTCACAAATCCAGAAATTTTTCTTTAGTGTTTTCTTTCTGACATGTTTGATAATATGCTTCTTGTAACTAAATCGCAGAAACACATTTAACCTGTCTAACAATTTATCAAAGCAGAGGATATTGGCCCTATTTTTCATAATAGTGTATTGTAGCCCCCACACAATCTATATAAACATACTACACCCTATACAAAGTCATTAGATAGGAAGATGAGTTGTTGATGACCATATTTGAATTATAAAATAGAAGTCACCCACAAATGTATTATCTTGTTTTTTACAGTAATCCAGACTTCAAGATGGCTTACGCCAGCATAGCAGAAACTGTTTATGTTCTCGAGGGTAACTTTTAATAATTCAGGGCATATTTTCCTTTCACCAAAAAAGGTGCTAATAACCTTGAGCCAATAAACTTCCCTACAATAGAAACATCTCCATCACCGTGACTATTCTTGATATTACAGTACATCAATTTTTGGGGGGGAACCCAAAACCATGATTAGATTCACTTGCCTGCATAGTGCATTATCAACTATTACACAATCATTCACGATTTTACTGAAATGTTTTACTTAAATGCAGGCCAACTAAAAGAATCAATTTTAAAGCTCTTAAGAATTCCAAAACCAATAATAACTTCAAAATTCATAAATATTTTGGAACTTGCATATCTGAGGGACTGCACGTTTGACTGTCATACAGAGATTCTGAATGCCATCCTTGTACATGTCGAATTGAATTTTCTTTTGGTGGAATTGGGTGGAACTATTGCAATAAATTGTAAACTAGAAGCAATAAAGAAGCAGTTGACATACACATATTCTGGACGAGATTTTAGATCAGTATCAGAAAAGGGCTGTCAAAGGTCATAAAGCTTCAAGTTTCAGGTTTGATAATAACTAAAATACTGGATTATGAAACTGTTTAATCAATGCTGCCATGTGTTACAAGCATGGCCATTTCAAGATAAGATGGCCTAAAAAGGTAAACCAGGTTGAGAATTTGCAGGGCTTTCAACCCATCAGAATAAGAAATAGATTTCAGAAACTATTTTAACAGAGATTTGATTAATCGTGTAAGAAAGTTACGTTTTAGAGTAGAGGATGAACCCAACCCACATTCCCCAAAACAAACCTTATAAGACACAATTGGAGAGATTGGGAAGAGGAAAAAGAAGACATAGGGGAAGAATTTACTCAGATAGATCAATGAAATGATAAAGAACTTGCTCTGCTATAATCAATGCTTGAGAAAAATGAAAAATATGCCAGAGAAAATATAGAATAAATTATTGTTTGCATAAGTCCAACTCATACAAAAGAACATAGTAGAGACATCCATTTTTTTAAAATAAACATTAAAGGTTCAAAATACGTGAAATAAGTTCAAGTGAAAAAGGAAAAAAATCTGAAAATGTTAAAACAACATATAAAATTCTTGCAAGAAAATATCCCAAAGCATATAAAAGTTAATTCATATAAAAATTTAGATTTATGGTCAAGATCACCCACTCTCTCAATAAACACAAGGTTCTAGTACATGCAGCCAAAAAAAAAAGGAGATTTTAATGCATATGGGCAGAAAAAATGAGACATACCCTCTTCATTCAATTGGAAGGTTTTAGGCTCCTTTGGTTAAGCTAGAGGCAAAAGCAGAATAGTTGATGCAGGAGCATCATGGGGTTAGACCAAGCAGCATCACCAAAAAGAATTAATTTTGTTGTAAATTAGGTTTCTCCTAAAAACATCATCAAACTCTATATTGGCAATTTGGTAATGGATGAAAATGCTTGCCCTTCTTCTAATCCATAAAAACAAGAAGCTTGTTCTCCATAAGCCATCTTCTTCCGGCTTCATCAGCAATTATTTTTGACATTGTGCATTCCTTTCACATTCTTTTGTTATTTATGTTGCTGCTCAATGAAGCAATGTGCTAATGGAAAATTCTAACATAGTGATAAGATATGCATAAATGCTGTTCATAGTAGCATAGGGTATTGTTTCAGCATGCATAACCGTAAGTGTAGCCACAAACAATCAGCCATTCATATTGTTGGTTTCAGCAAATATTTGTAGATGTATGTAGATATATCTGATTCTCAGTATGTGGACACATATTTAGTCATGGGCTGTAATATCCTTGAATAGGGATACTATATGTTTTTAATTGATTTAACTCCACAGGATACCAATGATTAAATCTTATTCCAAACCAGATCTACTGCAAAGATAATATACCAAACAGAGAATGCAAAAATGAACAGCATTTCACAATAATTGTTTAACCCTCTTATTACAACAAAAATTGCACTTATAGTCAATTCAGTTTACCAGACTATCAGGAACAACAGCAGCAATACTATTATCAGAAAATTTAATGAACCTTCAGCCAATGGTGCTACAAGAACACCTTCTAATTACAAACCCTAGGTGCTAAGAGAGACGCCTCAAACTTACACAAATAGGTGTTGTAGGAGCCCCCTGAACAACAAGTTAGTGAAGCACAATTACAATCTCTGTATGGAATTGCTCACAAGTGGTTTAGGGGTTTTTGTCCACTAACCAACTATGGAAACCAGGGTTTCCATCCTCAATCTCCAATGATAGACGAACAAGGTGTCCAATCTATTTGAGTAGAATTAATGGGTAAAACAAAAACATCTCCTCTCTCAAACCCTGTCTTGGTTAAATATGAAATTTTCAAATGCTTTTCCTTTCCCTCCAAACTGCACCCACACATAATCCTTGGCCAACACCACTATTAAAATGATTAGCTTATTACATAACACTCACAGCCCCATCATCAAGATGCCCAATATAAACACTTACACTTCCTTATGTTTCTTTCCCTAAGCCCGCAGGAAATGAAAATAGGCTTACTGGTCAACCTAGAACCTTATGGAAAAAGGGGACATAACAATCCTCCCTCCCAAGATTGCTTGCCCTCAGGTAATTCAAATTTGGATGCTTCAAGATGTCATCCCCTTCCCCTTTCGCATCTTCAGTTGGCAAATCCTTCCACCTCACCAAATGCTCATTTAATGGTTCTATTCCTCAATTTTCTTTCTCAAGTGTCCATGATGGCTTTCGGTATCAAAATGAGTCTTCCTTGATCATCCAAAGGTGGCAAAATGAGTCTTCCTTGATCATCCAAAGGTGGCAAGTCTTTGGACAGTACAACATTCTATCCCAATGCCTTTATAAGGCAAAAAACATGAAAGATGTGGATTCTGCTATTCTTTGGGTAGCTCTAGTTCATAGGCTACTTCTCCCACCTTTCTTCTAATCTTGTAGGGGCCATAAAATATGGGTCTTAACTTCTCTACTCCTTTCCTCTTCAATGAAGATTGCCTATAGGGTTGCAGCCTTAGATAAACCATGTCTCTAACTTCAAAAAATCTTTCGGGATGCCACTAGTCTATATAGAGCTTCTATTGGTTCTAGGCATGTTGAAGATGGTCCTTGAAGGATTTCAATACCTCTGGACTCTACTTGACCATATCTATTGCTCTAAGCACCTTGTTTTCTATGATTGCAAGATCCACAAAGGTTGAGCATTATATCCATACAAAGCCATGAAAGGTGACATACCTAAGGACATATGGTAGGTGTTATAAGAATGTTCTTCCAAATGTAGCCACTTGACACCCAAGCAGTTTGTTGCCTAGAAATGTAATTTCTTAGGTACCCTTCAATCCATTTGTTGACAATTTCAATCTATCCATCTGTCTAGGGGTGATAACTCATGCTAGGGGTGAGCTCTATTCTTTCCAAATGGAACAATTCTTGCCAAAATCAACTCAAAAACCTGTTGTCCCTGCCACTAACAATGTTCTTCGGTAACCCACGTAATTTGAAAACCTCCTTTAAGAATAAATCAACAATTTGGGAAGTCTTTGAATCAAAAGATATGGCATAAAAATGTACGTATTTAGTGAGTTTATCCACCACCACAAAGATGCAATCTTTGCCATTTATCTTGGGTAGCCCAATGATAAAGTCCATAGATATACTTTCCCATTTTTGCTCAAGAATGGGTAAAGGCTAAAGAAAGCCTACCAAATAGACTTGTTCCGCCTTGTTTTGCTAGCAAGATGAGCATTACTTAATGTGCTTGAGCACGTCCCTTTTCGTTCCTTTCCAAGAGAATCTCTCTCTAATCTATTTGTATGTCTTAAAAATACCTCAAATGCCTTGCCAATGGAGTATCATGCATGGCCCTTAAAATCTTTTCCTTCATCTTCAACTCTAGAATTAAATATATCCTCTCTTTATGCAGAATTTGGTCTCCTACAACTTTGAACCTGTCATCTTGTACTCGTCCATTCAAGAACTTAGTAGTAAAATCATTCTTGGCAAATTTAGATATAATGGTGGTAACCCAATCAGCAAAGATATAAAAAATGGCACATAGAGTGGGTCTCCCAGATAATACATCAGCAGCTACATTATGCATACCCTTCACAAATTCAATATCAAAATCATATGCCTGCAACTTGCTTATCCACCTCTATTTTAGGTCATTCAAGTCTTTCTAATTGAGCAAGTACTTAAAATTGTTGTGATCGGTCTTAACCACAAACTTGTTGCACACCAAATATTGTCTAAACTTCACTAAGGCATGCATGATTGCTAACATCTTCTTATCATAAATAGAAAAAAAAATCTGCCTCTAGTAGTTTCCTACTTTCAAAAGCAATGGGATTTGTTGCTGCATCAAAACAAATTCAATGCCCTCACTAGAAGAATCACATTCCAACACAAAAAAGTGAAAATTTTGGGATAGTAAGCATTGGACAAGAACACATTACTCTTTTCAATTTGTTAAAAGCTTGCTTAGTAGCATCTATCCACTTAAATGCTCCCTTGTTAGTCAAATTTGTGAGTGATTCTATGAACTAAGAGAATCCTTTTACAAACCTTCTATAGTAGCTACATAATCCTCAGAATCCTCTTAATTGTGATACATTCTTGAGAGACGGCCAATCACGAATGGCTTGGATCTTCTATTGGTCTACTTGAAACTCCTTGTTCACTAATGACATGTCCCAAATACAAAATCTACCTAAGCCAAAACTCACACTTTGATTGTTTGGAAAAGAATGAATGTCACTCTAATATGCTCAAGACTTCATCCAAATGCTTCAAGTGCTCCTCCCAAGTTTTATTGTATATAAAAATATTATCAAAGATACTAGGACAACTTTCTTAATTGCTTGCTAAATATCTTGTTCATGCATGATTGGAAGGTGGTTGGGGCATTCCTCAAGCCAAAGGGCATGACTAGAAATTCTAAGTGTCCATAGTGACATCTGAAAATAGTCTTTTGAACACCTTCATCCCTCATTCTGATCTAATGGTATCTTGAGCACAAATCAATCTTCGAGAAGTGCACAGCTCCATGTAGCTCATCTATGAGTTCACCGAACTTGGAGATAGGATATCTATTCTTGATTGTTTCTTATTTAATGCACGGTATTCAACACATGTCCTCATGGTACCATCCTTTTTCTTCACAAGTAATATTGCAAAGGCAAATGAACTAGATCTCGGCCTAATGTGGACCATATCCAACAACTCCTTAGTTGCCTTCCTTATCTCTTCCTTGTGGATCCTAGGGTGACAATAGGGAGTGGTTATCACAAGTTTTGCACCCACTTCAATCTCAATAATGTGCTAAAACCCTTGGTCAAGTGGCAATCCTAGGGGAATGTCCTGAAAAACCTTGCCATGCTTGTCCAAAACAAGTTGCACATCAATATGATAATTGATAAGCATCCTTCTTGTTCATGGATGAATATTTTAGTGTCAAGCAACTAGCTGCCCAAGCTATTTGTCTTTCCATCCTTTTAGCAATAATTACTTGGAGGGCTTCATTTTGGATCCTGTTGTGACGTTTTTCACACATCGCCCCATTGCAAATGGGGACCCCCTAATTTTGGCTTTGCTTTTCGTTTGTTTTGTTGTTGTCTCTCTTTTCTACTGTCTGCCTTTCCGGGATTGTGCCCGTAATTGAGTTTTAAATTGAAATTTTGGCTAAGCCTATAGAACTAGGGTTTGCATTTCTCGCGTCAGTTTGAAGTCAAATCATATTTTGAATTGAAATCAGAGATTAACGTTGTTGTCAAGCTGCTTCCGGCAGGTCTCCACTGAAATTTCATCAAATTCCAGCAACTTACTATTTTTAGTAAGTGCATAATTCCAAGTATTCTCTCAGCATTTTTTGAAATTCCGACAATCACACTGAGTTTAGAGTACATCGGACTGCTCACGTGCAAAATTTGAGCGAAAACAGACAACTTTCTATTTTTAGCAGTCCAGCTTCCGGGACAAATTTCAGGGCTCAGATGCAGAGTTTTTCTTTGCATGTCTGTGTATTCCTTCTGGGTTTTTTGAGACCTTCGCAACGATATAACATGCAAAACGAGACGACAACTTTCAGAATTCAGTCTTTCGAGGCTATTTTTAGGGTTTGCATGTCAGGGTTTCTTTTGCATGTCGGGTGATTCCTGATGGGTTTTTCGAGAGCTTCACAGTGGTATGACATGCAAATGAAGATACTCACTCAGTAAGGAACTTGCTATTTTTAGCAGGTATGTCCCGGCAGCCGCTTCCCAGCAGTTCAGAATCACGAGCTGATCGCAGTGCCACAGAAACGAGAGCAAACAGAGATCGTTTGATATACATGCAAGGCAAATTAGGGTTTCCAACTTCGGGGCCTGAAAAGAGGGGTAAAAAGTCAGAATTTTCGAAAACCGGTGTAAACCACCGCGATCAGCGTCCTTTAGGCTATCTGCTGGTAAAATTTCAAGTCAAACGGAGCACTTACTATTTATAGTAAGTCAATTTGGAAACTGGCTAAAAATAGTAAATCAGGTGCATGTGTCAGTGTCAGCCAGCAGGTCACGTGGTGAGGAGCGCCTCATTCAGATTTCAAGTTGATCGGAGCAGTGGAGCTATCAAAAACAAGAGGTTACTATTTATAGTAAACCACCTTCAGAAACGTGCTAAAAATAGCAGGGTGATTAAAAATGTCAATGTCAACAGGGTAACAAGGTTATGAGGATGCAGTGCGCAAAATTTCAAGTCGTTCCGAGCCTCAGAGATGCAAATTCAGAGGGCTTACTATAAATAGCAGGGCGTGGAAACTGGCGAAAACGAAGAAAAAAATTCTAAGTCTGAAGCTTGTCCTGCAGCCATGGCAAAATGCGCCCAGTTGATGAGAAGGCATGGAAAATTTCTAAGAGTGTTGAGTTCCATCCACCTCCTAGGCTGAAATGCGCCAAGTTTGGAGAAAGTCAAAGAAGTCAATGATTTTCATCCTGCAGCAGGGGCAAAATGCGCCCAACTTGAAGAAGAAAGGTTTAAAAATTTTCTAAGTGTGGAGATTCATCCACCACCCCCCTCCAAATGCGCCCATCCTCCTCAGGGGGTGAAATGCGCCCAGGTTGCAAGAAGGTCAAACCTAAGTCAAACATACTTCATCCTCCTCCATGGGCAAAATGCGCCCAAAGCAGAGCATGTCAAGACGAAAGCAAGGAAGTTGAAAAGTCACATGAAGGCGTTTGAAAAGTTTATCCTCCATCAAGGCTGAAATGCGCCCAAGAAAGGAGGGAGTCAACAAGTCAAACAAATTCGTCCTCCTCCTACATGAAAATGCGCCCAAAGGAAAAGCAAGTCAAGAAGTCAAAGTGTCTCATCCTTCAGCATAGCCAAAATGCGCCCAAACAAGCTCAAGTGAAGACAAAAAAGTAAAGTTGAAAGGTCATCCCTCTTGCATGTCTAAATGCGCCCAGATTGAGGTGGTAAAGAGTAAGTGCAAGCTGGTAAATGAGGTGAAACGTGATCAAAAATATCTCAAGGCGTGGTCAATGCTTGGTAAATGCTAGGCGTTATCCCTCATCATATGCAAAAAGCGCCCAAGGTGATAAGAGAGGTTTTTTCCAAAATGCAAGGTGGTGAAGATTATATGCTAAGGCGTGATTTTAAATCCCCTCTTTAAGTCCAAAATGCGCCAAGGGTGATGGGTATTGCAAATGTTAGAAAGTTCTAAGGTGTGAAGAATGAAAACAAATGTTAGGCGTGGCAATATTCCCCTTCACACACAAGGTGCGCCTAAGATGTTGAGTGAAGACAAATAAAATATGGCTAAGGCATTGGAGCTTCAAAAATATTTTTCAAGTGTGAAGTAAAATGCGAAGTGGTGGCTAGAAAAATAAAATGTGCTAGGCACCTCTATGAATAAAATTTTCTAAGTGAAGTTGATGTCTTTCTCACCAGCCAAAATTTTAAGGTGAAAAATTTCCAAGGCAAAATTTTCCCAAGAGATGATTTAAAAATTTTCTAAGGCACAAAATATTTTCTCCCTTAGAAAAACGCTGAAGTTTGGAGAGGTGATGGAATTTTCCTGAAGCGTGAGCAGAGTTGCCAGAGGTGAAGTCGGTGAATGCCGACACCGGGTTGATAAATATTTTCAAGACAGAGCAACAAAAAATTCTCAGAAGGGGTGAAGAAATGAAATAAGTTGTTGAAAGTTATTTTTTTCAAAAATTCAAAAGAAAATTAAATGAACCCGTTCGTTGTGCACCCATGAGTTCGACACGTTCTGAAGAAAATTTTCTTCTGGGTATCGAAGATTATCGATGAGGAGTTGATTTTAAAGTCTTCCATGCTTCGTTGTGGCCTTCAAGGTGAAGATTTTTGATGGGCACCAGGTTGATGAATTTCCTAAGGGAAATTTTAAAATTTTCTAAGGCAAGGAAGAAAACGTGTTTTCAAGATGAAATATGCCTTGGCGGATGAATTTGAAAGGAACTGCCTAGGTGAATTTGCTCAAATTCTTCGTGATGATAGTTTTCTTGAGCCAGAGATGAATAAAATCAAGGTTGTCAGAGCTCCAGCAGGTGAAATGAATTTCTTGAAGATGCAGTTGAAGTAGAAGATACGCCCTTGAGGAAGATGGGTTGAAAAATTGGCTTAGGCATGAAGAATTTGAACGCGAAGAAGTGAACGCTTGGAAATTAGAACGTGAGAACCCTGGTAAGTAAGTTGAATTTATATTATGAAGTATTCTAATTCTCTTCTCCTTGCTTGTTTTGCAGGAGAAACGTCGAGGCCAGAGCACGATGACTTGAAGTGGTGAAGCATGATGATATCACAACCTTCGGAGGAAGATAAAGTTATAAGTTTCACATGAAGGAAGAGAAAGTTGCAAAAAAAGTGGCTAAGTGTTGGGGCTCAAGTGACAAAGATGAAATGTTTTCAAAACTCAAGATGGATAAAGGAATGGAAGCTCGAGCAAATCAAGAGCAGTTGAACTCCAGATTCTATCAAATTTTATTATCTGAGGAGGCGATCTTAGAGAATCTTTTACCCTCCTCCAAGCGATCAACAGAGCGTGAAGATCGAGAACAGTGTGAACGCGTTTTAAAGATGGAATCTTCTAGAAGGAATAATGGACATTATGGCTCATTTATTACCCCTCTCCTTTGTGGCGGTTTTTAGGGCAAATCTGGGTTAGGGCTGAGGTGGCACGATTCTGGCCACTCTATTGATTGTAACCCTAGCCGTCTTTTGGGACTTGGCTAGCTATATATAAGGGGAGTCCCCTCATTTGTAAGGCATTAGACAGAGAATTAGAGTAGGAGTCGGAGTAGAGAGACAACTAGGTGACAACTTAGAAGTAGCTTAGTATAGATTGATAGTGTAGTTTGAAGAAGAGGGAAAGTTTTCCCTTTGAAAACTTTGTAAGAAATTGTTGTGAACACTCTCTCAATAAAAGAGTTTTTCATTGATGGTGAATTTCGTCTTTGTTGTGAGTAGCTAGCAAGGTTTCTTCGTCCTTCGATTCAAATGGTAGCATAGTTCTAAGTAGTATAATTTTTATTCCATGCAAGTAGATGTTAACTGTGGAATGTGGTGTTTGATCTAAGCAACTTCATCTATCCATACCACTAGTGTATTTGCTGATGGTGAATGCGCCTTGTGTGGTCAACTGGAATATCATGTACTTAACTTCAATCACAGTTTGAATGATGGTATGCGTCGTTGTGATGGTATCTTCATGTCAAGTGGTGGTTTGAACATCTTTAGTCATCTCCCTTGAAGATTGCACCGACTCCGTGGAGGCTGTCCGATGCGAGGCAAAGCGAAGTCCGGTTAGAAGATTGCTGAAGTTGAGCTCCATATCCCACGCCTTAGAATAGATTTAGACTTTCTAAACCCTACCCCATTTCAATTCAGTACTTTCTAATTAGAATAGGAAACCCGCGCTTCATAGACAAATCCTTCGAGCATTTGAATTCCTTTCTCCGCTGCTGAACAATTCCGTAAGTCCCCTTGAAATACTAGCAAATCACATCGAGCCAAACTGAGCCTATTCGCACTGAAAGAACCTTGGAGTTGAACGCATGAACTTTCTTGCAATCTTAGCATGCGGAATACTTTGATCAAGAGAGGATAGGGAAGCTGTTGGTGACTTTATTCTGCGTTGGTGCGGTCACGAAAAACACATCAACAGATCCCTTGAGAACTACTTCCTTTCCTTCACTTTTGAATTTCAATTATATCGACTGGTAGTTTTGTGAGAATTCTCCCAAAGATTGTAGCCACTTTACCCCAAGCACCATGTCAGTATCTCCTAATCTGATCACATAGAAATCCTCATATATCAAATGATCTCCAAGAGTCATTTTCAATTGTCGAATTCTTTGTGGACACGGTATGGTAAACCCATCACCATTGTCACATTGAATTTCTTGAAATTCTCAACTACTAAGCCCCTTTCTTGCCACCAAACCCTTGTCTATTAAATTTTGGGTCCCTCCACTATTGATCAAGGCAGTGATCCATTGGCATACTGGCACTCTGCGAATCTTGAATGGAGTGTACCTTTGAGTTCCTAAGAGAGCCACAAGAGTTCTTTCACCTAGGTCTTCTCCTTCTTCATCATATTCTTCATTTTCCCTCTTAACCTCAACTTCCTCTATTCCCTCATCTAACCTGACTTCAATATAGTGCACCTGACGTTTCCAAGGCACTTGTGTCCTCACTCCTAGGGTTCTTTGCAGTGGAAAGAGAGTTGCTTCCTCCTAAGTTCATTTCTACTATCTTCATTTCCTTTTAATGGTGGCCAAACTTCTGAGTGTTTGAATCTCCTTTTTTGAGCTTCTTTTGGTTTATAGGTGGAGCATTAGCATAGGATTTACTCCGAGGTAAGGATGACTCCAAAACGAGGGCCCTTTTGATTGCCTCTTGAAGAGTAGACAGCTCCAATGTCTTGACCAATCGCTTCAATGGCTCTACTAATCCTTCTACAAATAGAACCATGATTCTTCTCTCAAATACTTCAAGAACTTTGATAATTGTCCTCTAAAAGTCACCCATGTAGTGTTCCACTAATCCATAGTGTTTTAGCTATGCCAATTCTCAAAAGTGAATTTCTGGATCAACCCTATCAAATCTTTCAATCAACCTTTGGCTAAGATTTTCAAAAGTAGAGGAGGTTATGCCCTTGTGTCACTATGCCATGGTACCACCATTCATGGGCTACCCCTTCTAGATGGAATGAGGCAAACTTGATGGATTCTTCTTCATACATTGGACTTAGAGAGAGGTAGAAGTTGATTTTCTAGATCCAAGCATGGGCTAAACACTTTTGTGTCCATTCAAATATATGTACACGAACCTTGCCCAAACATTATTTCAAATTCCTTGTTAGCCTGATTTTGAACTAGTTTCTTGTCGATTTGAGGACCATTTCAGAATTTCATGTTGCAAAATGCAAAAAATGATAGATCATCTTGAATTTCTTGCTTTGGGGCTTTATATTTGGCATGCAAGGCTGAAAAGTCATCAATCAACTTCATTGCTTCTTCTCCCAACTGATCTTCTCTTCCTTGCAAGAATTTTGGTTGGAAGGGATAGGACAAAGAACCAACCACTTGATTAACCCACGATGCACTTCTCCTTTCAATATGTGATTCTGGAGTTTTGGGAGCTTTTTGATCTTGCACAAATTGCACCAACATTGCCATCGTGTCTTTGAGTGCTTGGGCCATTTATCTCTGCCTTGCATCCAAATTGATCACTGCATTAAGCATGACCTGAGGCTTTTATTCCTCTGTTAAATCTCACCTCCTTCCATTTGTTTCCCCCAAATCACGTAAACCCTTGATCCACAAGTTGGTAGGACCAAGGCTCTAATAACACTGTAACATCCTTGATTAGGGATACTATATGTTTTTAATTGATTTAACTCCATGAGGTAGCAATGATTAAATCTTATTTCAAACCAAATATATTGCAAAGATAATATACTAAACAAAATACACAAAAATGAATTATAAACTCTTATAAATGAATAGCAATTCGCAATAGCTATTCATTCCTCTTATTACAACACAAATAGCACTTATAGTCTATTCAATTTACCAAACTATTAGTAACAACAGCAGCAATATTATTATCAGAAAAAATAATAAATCTACAACCAATGGTGCTACAAGAGCCACCTCAGAATTAAAAACTCTAGACACTAATAGAGATGCCTCAAACTTAGACAAACAAGCGCTAAAGGAGCAGCTCGAACAACAAATCAATGAAGCACAATTATAATCCTTGTATGGAATTTCCCACAATTTGTTCAAGGGTTTTTGTCCACTAATCAACTATAAAAATCAGGGTGGTTCCATCCTCCAATATCTAGTGTTAGATGAACAGGGCATCCAATCTATTCAAGCAGAATTAATGGGTAAAACAAAAACATCTCTCTCGAACCCTATCTTGGTTAAAAATGCAATTTTCAAATTCTTGTCCTTTCCCTCCAAAATACACCCCCACACAACCCTTGGCCAACACCATTATTATAATGATCATCTTATTACATAACAACCACAACCACATCATCACAACGCCCAATGTAAACACTTACACCTCCCTAAGTTACTTTCCCTAAGCCCATGGAAAATGAAAAATGGGCTTAGACGTCGACTTAGAATCTTATGGACATGACATGGGTAGAATGGAATGAAGCTGCAAAGATTTAGAAGAAAGAATCTAGTTCGCATAAATTTATAGCCAATATGCATGTTGTATTCATGTTACTTGTTCATTGGAGTGGTAACATAATCATATTAGCATCCATGACATGCAAGTGATAGGAGCTTTATTAAGGTTATTAAGAAAATGTACACTATAGAGGAAGCTACAATGATCTGACATGAGTGGAGCAGATTTTCTGAATTCATGGGCTCCATGAGTTTGGCAAGGATAGATGGGGAAACTCTTGCGTAGAAGAACACAATGAGTTGGTGCCAACTACATGCGCCTCCATGATTGATACACACACTAGCCATTTGGCTCTATAATAAGTTTGAAGTTTCTCTTCAATAGAGAGGAACTAGTCTACATACAACCAACTACATCCACTCTATCAAGAGGAACAAGCTTACCTCTAGGAAAGTAAAGAAGTTTGTCGTCGTACACAATGCTTTGTGTCTCATGGATCACAAGAAAATTGAGTACAAAGAGAGTCCAATAGAAAAGTTCTCTATAGACTTGAGTTGAGATCTAGTTGAAGAAGGTGGGATCATGTTGTGCATACAAGGTGGGTCGAGATCTAGTTGTAGAAGTTATATAAGTCTAGCAACTCCCATGATGAAGAATATGCCACAATATTTGCATCAGACAATAACTTAGATTAGCCATTTTATTTTGTGTTACTTTGTATGTTGAACTTGATGAATAATATAAAATAAATATTATACTACAGATGCTTGTCATTGATCATTAGATCAATTCTTGTCAAATTGTCGAACTTTGTATAAATTTCAACTTCATTTACTCATATTGTTGACATCCATGACAAAATGCAACTTTTTTTCCTATTTCTTAAAATATTAATTTTGTATATAATTTTTTAATAGTTGCTCCCCCCTCCCCACCATTCCCAATATCCAAAACACAATTTTTTTCCCCACCTCCCCACTTCCATGAAAGTCAATGAAACATTAATTAAAATACACACAACACTAGATAGTAGCAGAAAGAAGAAGCAATACATCATACTTTGCTCTACATCATTCTTCATCAACTAAAGTCTAAACTACTTTATAATTGACAATTGTCAACCAACACAAATAAGCGAAGGTAAACATAAAGGTAGTATTTTAGGTGGTTGCCATGCAAGGAACCAATTTGGTTAATTAGGCGTCCCTTGTGAAAGCCCAGAAGGGAACTGTTTTTCTATTTACAATATATATTACTAACAAAAATCAAGTTTTCACAACTCATGAAATTTATTTGAAGAGCTTCTCAAAAAAACTGTGTTAGATTTTTTGCATCAACATTTTGGTTCACTACATGTTCCATCATCAAGATGGAAAACAAATGAGAACTGAATGTGATCCAAAACATTGATATAAAGATTTGAAAACTGAATTTTTCATAAGCGCTTCAGATTTAACTTATATATTGTTCAATGAGGTGTATATAAGACGCACAAGGCTTCACCAGTAAACCATTGAGGCTGCAACATAATCATTATATTTATTCCAATACCCACTTGCTAGAAAATATGTGATTTTCTCTATTTAAGTATTTATATCTCAACCAACTTGCCCAATATAAGTGCAAGGCCCAAAATCATCTCTAGCCAATTTAAACACCCTATTTTCACTCCAAACAACATGCCTAGTGTACTAGGATTGCACTTGTCCAAGAGGGGCATCTTAATCCGCATGAGGGTTGAATTTTATATATTTTCAAGTTACCAATTAACCAATATATCTCCACCATGCCTAGGTAACCCACTAGAATAAAAAAAAATTGTTTATGCAAAATGTACAACACCTTCCCAACAATTCTTAAGCATTGCACATGCTCTTATATCCGAACTACATACTTTGATACATAAAATCAATTATTTACATGGATTAAAATATGTAGCTATGCTGAAACAGTGCCACATACTACAATGTATGACAATTATTTACACTTTTGCAATATTTGAATACCCAACAACTCATTCCATCAATATTTAGAAGGAAAATCTAAATGAATGTATGACAACACAATTCAAGGAAATCACATAAGAGAACCCAAGGAAACTGAAAGTAGAAAAAAATTCCAGCAGAAGATATGTTTTACTTACCAATGGTGATACAAAGAAGCAGCTCCCTTTGGGGTATGGCCGCTAGCTACTACTCCTATCAGCTATGGAATGTACGACAACCTCATCTTCTTGCCATTGACAATGTTTGTCCATCCCTTCATATCCCAAGGTTTCTTCTGTTTCCAAGACTATGAGTAGACCTGGATGTTTTTCTGACCTTTTGGGATATTAAACAAATAAATCTTTACCTGATTTTTGGCCATATGTGTCAAAATGCTCCAATTCAGATTCCAATGCATTTGGACAGCATTTACCCTAGTTATTACAAAATTACAGCACTTAGCTTTGTTTGACTTTGAGAGATGAACAGATACATTTGATCTGAATTTTATGGTCACAAGTGGATATGCGTGACCATGCTAATCTTAAAATTCAGGTCATTTCAACTTTATATAACCTAGATAAGGACAAAACATGATCTGCTCTGGACTTTACTGCAGCATGTTTGGATAATTAAACCAGTGGAATTTTAGCATGAAAATGAGTGAACATTTTAAGGACTCTGAGGTTTCTCCCATCAATTTTAATATCAATTTTTCTAATATGTTAATATGCAATAAATGGGATCTTTGCTAATGAACATCCAAGCACACCAAGCCAACTCTTAAAATTATGCATCAAGTTCGGTCCAAGTAATCATGATGATGAGAGTTATAGAATCTAAAGTGAAATCAGCCAAAATTATTGAGAATAGAAGAAGATAAGTATCTATTGGCAGTTACAAGGACAGTAAAAATGAAAAAAATAGCTATACAAATAAAATAAAAATGCATGCCAGATGTGATACAAGCTATGAAAAACATAAATAATCTAAGTTGCCGAATCAGGTACTGGCACGGGTACGTGGATACGGTATGTCGGTACAACAAATTTTTTTGGGGGGTTGGGTATGGAATCAGGTACGTCCGTACAAAATATAACAAAATATTCATATATATATATATATATATTTAAAATTTAACATATATTGAATATTCTATAATCTATATTATTAATATTAATAATATATATTATGGTGGGGGCCCTAGCTCGGTTTAAGTAATTCTTGGCTCACTGGTCACGAGTTCTAGTCTCCCCGTCCGGATCGTGTCGCGCCAGTGTACCGGTCACGTTAAAAAGTTTACTCATAGCTTTATAGGGGGTCGTGCTACCCGATTCCTGCAGCCTAAAAATATATATATATATATATATTATTATTAATTTATTATACAATCTATAATATAATAATATTATTATAATAAATCTATAATATATTAATAAATAATATCTATTATTATTTGAATCTATAATATTATTATTTATACAAATTATAATCTATATACTATTAGTCTATTAATAATATTATTAATAATATTATATATTATTATAGCCTAAGACTCTAATACTATAAGTCTATATTATTAATAATATATATTATTATTAATTTTTAATTTCTTATACAATCTAACTCTAATATATATTATTAATAATCTAATACTATTAGTCCATTATTATGATATTATTATAATCTATCATATTAATAATATCATATAACCTAAAAAAATCAAATGTAGATAAAGTTGCCCGTGAACGCGTGCTCAGCAACAACACTCCACGCCCAAGTAGAAACGATGCGGCGGCTCAACGAAATGAAACAAGGCGCAGGGGATTTTAGGATTTATTTTATTTTGCAAGGTAAATCGTGCAGAATCAGTTTGGAATCGGTCCAAAAACTCCATCTCATGCTCAAAAACGTCTAGAATCAACGGGCTTTTGACGGAATCGTTTCGAGGGCACAAATTTCGATTCCAGATGGTACCCACAGCGATTCGAACCCAATTCCAATTCCGAATCGTTTCGGAATCGGGTACGAGGGCAGGAACCCAGCGATTTGGCTACTTAGTAGATAATCAATAAGAAAACATGAGCTGGGTTTATGAAGCTGCTAATGACAACCTAACTCTTAAAATTATGCACCAAGTTTGGTCTAAGTGACCATGATGATGAGTGTTACGGAATCGTTTCGAGGGCACAAATTTCAATTCCAAATGGTACCCACAGCGATTCGAACCCAATTCCAATTCCGAATCGTTTCGGAATCGGGTACGAGGGCAGGAACCCAGCGATTTGGCTACTTAGTAGATAATCAATAAGAAAACATGAGCTGAGTTTATGAAGCTGCTAATGACAACCTAACTCTTAAAATTATGCACCAAGTTTGGTCTAAGTGACCATGATGATGAGTGTTATAGAATCTAAAGTGAAATCAACCAAAATGATTGAGAATAGAAGAAGATAAGTATCTACTGGCAGTTACAAGGGCAGTAAAAAATAAATTGAAAGAAATAGATATGCAAAATAAAAAAACAATGAATGCCAGATGTGATACAAGCTATGAAAAACATAAATAATCAATCAGAAAACTTGAGCTGGGTTTATGAAGCTGCACCACCACCAGAAAACAAGAATTGAACAACCATAAACTAGAAAACATGAAAGTAGTCCAACACAACAGTTAGTATCATTAATCAGTAGAACCATACTGGTCAAATTTTTCAATGGACTGCTTGAACCAGCTACCACAAAGTCAAATAGTGAAACCACCTGAAAATACAACAATCAACTAAGAAAATTTGTATTATTATCTAGAAAGGATGGCGTTCCTAAAATAACCATAGAAATAGGAGATGTGGTTCTTATGCCTTAAATGATGAGAAGATCAAGCAGGGATATCTTATTGGGGAATGTACAAAGAAACTGGGAAAACAGCTACTGATAAAATAGGATTTTAGACTTAAATTAGCAAAAGAAGAACAAATTGCTCCATAAGGTGTATCACCGAACCAACAAAAACAATAATAGGAAAAATATTAATTGCAATATTTGTAATCATATGAATGGAAAGCTTATTAAAATATTGCAATGTGATATTAGGAGATCCATAGCTAGAGCAAGTTAAGGCTGTCCATAATTGGAAGCATAAGAGTTCACAACTAAAATTGTTAAAGCCCATTTGGTCATGGACACATTAAGGGATCAAATATTTGAAGAACACTATCGATCAATGCTTGAAAGAAAGTAAGTACAGTGATAGAGGTCTGTGCATCGGCAGATAGAAGAATATGAAACATTGAAACCTTCCTATTTAGTAAACCTCATTGAACTAGAGCCGCTTACAAATATTGGAAAAAAAACACGTCTGACAACTGTTGGACAAAAGCAGCAATAGAAAAATACCGAACACACAATTAAAACATCACCAAACATAGAACTAAGACTGCAACAAGGGAAAATATCATGTTAGCAACCACTAGACAACACAGCTTCATTGAGATCGTTGAATAAACCAAAGCTAATAGATGGCAAGTACCACAACCAACAAGCACCTAGCAGATGAAATCTATGGCAATTGCTTACAAAACAAATTAAAATTTCAGTTACAAAACCTACGAAAAGTTGACATAAGTCAAACAAGGTGGCTATCAACAGGGACAATTTGAAAAAAGAAAAAAATATTAGTTCAGAACAATAATAGCTTAAACAACCAACAATTCCCAGAGGATCGCATGCAGTCATTTTTGCAAAGAGACAAATTGGCATGTGGATGTATTCCTCATGAACATGTCCAAACCCTTAAATGAAACATTCACAACCAATCAAGAAACTATATGTGGCAAAGATTTTCAAAAATAAGACAAACATAATAAAGAATTGCACGCTCATAATTCATTCTCTAGTTTGGAAAGTGGTGTGAGGATGAGTGAGTCACTTTCCAAACTTGGGCAGGATTTCGGACTTTCTCATACTATCATACCTTTCTTCCATTCCCTGCTTCCACACCGCTATTGAATATCCCAAAACCTCGCTCCCTAGCATCCCGCTCCCTTGTTTGCAAACCAATCGATTTTTGCTTCCTCATGCACTAAATACCACCAACCCCTAACCCCCAACCCCCACTCCCTCCAACCATTGCATCCTTCTAGTAAGTGTTTCCATGGACCTGCACCCCCTTCCCCCCACCCGCCAACAACCGCCCTTCAAACATGATCTTTCACAAAACCCCACTGTTTGAACAAAGGAATTCACTGATCATTAGGGCTGACTAGGGATGCCATTAATGGATCAAAGTTGAATCTATAATGGTGGAAAACTCTCAAATGACTCTTGGCACAAGTGGGCCCATGCTAGGCCTCCAACCCCCATATAAGGTGGCAATCTTATCAATTTGGATCATCTTTGGACATCATCTCAACAAACCCAAAATTGCAGAGTTAAGCACTTGTGTTCACTTGTTGGATTTGAGGAAACCCTTAGGTTCTAGAGATTGATGGCCAAAACCCCACCGATTTCCTAGAATTCGAAGGACAAAAGCCCTTTGGATTCCTAAGGGAAAATTCACATAGAGGTGCATCTACACTTCAAGCATAGTGGATTTAAACATTTTGAGTATATTTATGGTCATTGTAAGCTTTGTTATTGGCAAAGAATTGAAGCAATAAATCTTGCAATCATTGAATGAATTATTGAATAAAATACTCTATTCCAGCCAGCTTGTATGTGCAAATTTGTTTATTTTATGTGGGCATTTCAGACCTACGTATTTTGTATGAATGTTTTGGTTGATTTTCATTGCATCAAATTTGAACAATTATATAAATATTTTAGTTAGGGATCATTACAATGGTATTAGAGCTTTGATCTTGTCAACTTGTAGGGTAGCTCAAGTCATGGATGTGCCCTAGTGAAATAGAGATCAAAGATGAAAGAAGAGAGCGAAAGAAATTGTAGGCACCAAAGCCAAAAGAAGATATGGCAGGAGGAGGAAAGAAGGAGCACAAAGTAACAATTGAAAAAGAAAAGAATTCTTCCAAGAGAACACGATTAGATTGCACCAAAGCCAAGATTAGTTGACAGATCTAATGGTGTAGATGCTGCTTGATATTAAAGATTTGAATAGCTCAAAGCCTACTAAGGCATCTCAAAGAGAAGGGAGTACATTTACAAATAACAAATCTAGAGTTAATTCCATGCCAAGCCATCAAAACCCATGATTTTGCAAAAACTAGGTAGAGAAAGAACAAGTGCCTGAAAACTCCCTTGTGGAGGGAATTGACAGTTTTTGAAGAATATCAAGGTAAATCTAAGGCCTTCAAAAATACAATATCTTTTGTTAGCTACCTAGACATCATTGATAGGAGAACTTCAAAGAGAAGAACCCTAGATGGCAATGTAAACAATGGAATGGTAATGCTGCAGAAAAAAGTAGGTAAATTGAATTCTCCCACCTTTGATAGCAGCAACAAAAATTTTGTCATGGCTTAATTGTGGAAATTGCAAACTTATTTTACACTCAGCCTTATGACGGAGGATCCAATAAATTTGCCACATTGCATTTAAAAGGTGTTGCTTATGATTGGTGGTAACATGATTTGGCCAGACAAAGACATAGCCTTGTAAAAACCTTTGATGATTTCTGCTAAGGAATCTTGGACCACTTTGAGAGAAAGGATGAGGATGAGTATTTCAAAGAACTTGCTAGTATCAAACAACAACACTCCATGGATCCTATGTTACCGAATTTCAAAGAGTTACAGTAATAGTTCCTGACAATTCTAAAAGAAGGATTATTTTTCTATTTGTTCGAGGTTTTCTTGAACCCCTCAAAGGTATTGTCAAGGCCTTAGCTATTACCTCTCGACAAGAAGCAATCAAAAGAGCTTAAACACTTGAGCCATATGTGCTTAAGAGAAAAATTCTATCGCCCACCTTTGTGCAGCATAAAGCAATTTTTGAAAAGAGGGATCTTATTCACATCCACAGAAGTTCACACCTCCACCACCTATAACAACCAAGAGGACAGATGATTATAGCACAAATGAACACAAAAGAAAGAAGCTATGTTTTTTGCAAGGAGTCATGGAAACCAAATCATAGATGCCTTGATAAAGGCCAAGTCCATTATATTGAAGTAATATCTGATGATGATTCAAATCTAGAAGAATCTGAACCACAACTAGCAATAGAGAAAGATGCATCTAAAAATGTGGAGGATGAAAGCACAGACAGCAGCACACTTGTAACTCTTTGAGGAGCACCCAAATATCATCTATTCAGGGTTCAAAGAGTGCTATTCAAACAAATGATAACAGTGCTCATTGATAGTGGGGTCACTCACAATTTCATAGATGAAGACTCAGTTGTCAAGAGAGGTCTGAAAGCTAAAGATTTTGAAGGATCAAATTTTATTGTTGTTGATGGATTCACTATTCCAAGAACCAAAATAATTTGGTAGCCCAACATAACCATGTTAGATCAGAAGGTATGTGATAACTTCTATGTTTTTGGGTTAGGAGAGACTGACATGATTTTGGGTGTACAAAAATTGCACTCCCTTGGTGAGTTTTCACAAAATTATTAGTCCACGGAGCTCAAGTTAAATCTGAAAAGGAAGATTTAGTGCTTAGAGGAATTTCTAGTGGAGCATCATGGGTGCTAATAGCTAAAAGGATGGAGAAGTCATTCTGCAAAGGACAAGTTGCTTGGGAAGCAAGTTGTTTGACCATGCCTACAAATCTATCTACAGGCAAGCAATTTACTTATCATGTTGATACTCAAGATTTTTTTTTTTATAAGCATTGTATGGTCAATGGTGTTTAGAGATTTGCCTCTAGGACTACCACCTAACAAAGATTCCAACATATCACGGAGCTAGAAGATGCTAGAACTAGACTTTTAGCCTATCATGACCACTCTTCACTGCCACCCAACAATGTACAAAGAACAAATAGAAAAGGCCATCATAGGACCCTTGGAGATGGGTCACATCAAGCCCATTCTAGCCCATTTGCCTCATCAATGGTTTTTGTCAATAGAAAGGATGTCACCATGACAATGTGTCTTAATAACATAGCTTTGAACAAGAAGACCATCAAAAATAGGTATCCCATTACTAGGATTGAATTGCATGGATTTGTGTATTTTTCAAAGATTGATCTACGATCAAGCTACCATTAGATGCATTTAAGGGATGAAGATGTACAGAAAACAAAATTTAAGTGTCACTTTGGGGACTTTGAATTCTTATTCATGCCTTTTGTCTTAACAAACACACCAACTACTTTCCAATCATAAAGGAACCATGTTTTCAACAATCAATTAAGAAAATTTGTGTTGGTTTTCTTTGATGACATTTTGATTTATAGCAAGACTTGGGAAGATCAATTGAAGCATTTAGATACCATCATTGGAATATTAAAACAGCAAGGTCTCTTTGCAAAGGAATTGAAATGTGAGTTTGGAGTGATAGAGATTTTTTACTTAAGCCATGTCACTAGTGCTCAAAGTGTTCAAGCGGATCAATAGAACATCCAAGCCCTCTTGTATTTTCCTTCTCCTACCACATTGAAAAAGTAAGAGGATTCCTCTGCCTTTAGAGCTATTACAAGATATTTGTTGAGGGGTTTTCACAGCTAACAACACCCTTAACTAATATAACAAAGAAAGGATTTTCAGCATGGACGGAAATAGTTCAAGAAGCATTAGATAAGCTTAAAGAGGTAATGAGTTGATGCCCTATTCTTGTTATCCCAAGTTTCTCACAGCCATTTGTTGCCAAATGTGATGTTTCAAAAGAGTGAATTGGAGTTATCTTGGTGTAGAAGGAAGATCACATAGCATTTGAAAGGAAGAAATTAAAAGAATCAAAAAAAGGATTCTCTATCTATGACAAAGCCCTAGCCAAGTGTAATGTCCCCTACTTGAAGTATGCCTGAATCTGCCTTAACTTTAAGAGACACTTACACAACATAAAATTAAAATTATAAATAACATTCCATTGTAAATTATATAATTAATATTAAACTTAAGATTAAATCAACTATGAATATTTATGAAATAATGAATGATACTTGGACTTGAATCCAATCTATAGACTCTTTTCAATAACCAATCATGGTAGAGATTGGAAAGAAATGCATGATAGGGTGAGAGAAATGCATGATAGGTTGCTAGAAAAACTATTCATCACAAGTAAGCCCAAGGGCAGGCTCATACCCCCCTTTGGCCCCAAGTGGACAAAACATCCCACCAAGACAATCACATCCAACTTAGGGTTGGCGTACTTACAATATGAGAACCTATATTATTCATCCCAATTAAGCCCAAGGGTGGGCCCATAACCCCCTTGGCCCCAAGTGGACAAAACATCCCACCAAGACAATCCCATCCAACTTAGGGTTGGCATACTTAATGAGAGAACCTATACCACCCTTCCCTAACATGTTTCCTTGCCAACCTTACGCATGATTGCTTAAAGAAAAGGGTGATGTTAATAATAATATAAATAGATTACTTAACTACCAACTTAAGCATAACATATCTTTACTCATTGCATATTAATCATTATAAAATTATCTATATATATGTATATATATTTGTATGCCTATCAAGATTAGATATTAATTGCATATATATTTTATTGCATACCAATTACTGATTGTATTTATAGCTACTGCTTTCCTGAATGAAAATATATTTCTGAAAATGATTCGATGATCCTCTTCTTGGAATATGTCTCCTTTTATATCCCACGGTGGGGAAAAGACACAACTATTCCTCATGTTTTTCCCTTGATAAGGGACATGTCCTCCTTAGACTGATCGCTGCCCCTTCAAAACAACCGATGCCTCTTAGTATTAATTGATAAGTCACATGTCTCTTTGGAGGAGATCGCTGTTAGGGAGTGTCGTTAGAAAGTTTGAGAGGTAATTAATAATATTATTTACTCCTCACACAGATCGCCGACCCTATTATGTCCTTTTGAGGAGGCGATCTTGATATATTTTATTTTATTGCTCTTTTACGAGAGCATGACAGTCCGCCCTAACTGAGATTGTTTGTCCTCAAGCAGTTTTAAATTCGGGTGATCAAAGATCTTGGCTCCTTCCCAAGTGGCATCCTCTTCCAATAGTCCCTTCCACTTAACCAAATATTCAGGAATAGTCATGTTTCTTAATCTCTTCTCTCACATATTAAGAATGATCTCAAGTTCCAAAATTAACTTACGTTCATCATCCAATGGGGGGCAATTCCGAACATAGAGTGACCTGTTGTCCTAGTACCCTTTTGAGTCAAGACACATGAAAGATATTATGGATTCAACCATTTGTTGGTAATTCCAGCTCATAGGCAACCTCTCCTATTCTCCTTAGGACCTTATATGGCCCATAAAATCTATGGTTTAAGCTTCTCATCTCTGCTAACCTTGATGGATGATTGTTTGTAAGGCTGTAATCTTAGGAAGACCAAGTCTCCAACTTCAAATGTCCTCTCAGTCCTCTTTCGATCGGCATACATTTTTTGTTGGTTTTGTGCTTGGTGTAGATTATCCTTAAGAGTATTCATAATATCCAAATTTTGTGGTACAAAGTCTTTTGCTCTTGGTACACGGATTTCTTGGAGGATTAAACTTCAAATGATGTTGCTTCATACCCATACAAAGCTTTGAAGGGACTCCTCCCTATTGAGATATGATGAGTGGTGTTGTAGCAATATTCCCCAAGATGTAACCACTTAATCCATGCATTTTATTGGCCCATAACATAGTTCCTTAAGTACCCTTCCACCCATTTATTGACAATTTCCATTTGTCCGTCAATTTGGGGATGATAGCTTGTACTTGGCATGAGTTTCGTCCCTGCTAGTCAAAAAAGTTCTTGTCAAAATAAGCTAAGGAATTGGCTATCTCTGTCACTGATAATATTCCTTGGTAGACCATGTAGTCTGAAAATTTCCTTGAAGAAAAACTCAGCTACTTGAGGAGCCCTATACTCTGTGGGTATGGCCATGAAATGTGCATACTTGGTTAGATGATCCACCACAACGTAAATACAATTTTTTCCTTGTACTTTGGGAAGCCCTACTATGAAATCCATGGAAACACTTTCCCATTTCTAGTCAAGTATAGGTAGAGGTTGGAGGCATGTTGGGTGAGTCTGTTTTGTTTGTTCCTTTGGCATACCATGCATTCTTGAACATATTTAAGGATGTCTTTCTTGAGACCTTTCCAAGAATATTTCTTACTTGCTTATAGGTTTTGTAGTACCCTGGGTGTCTAGCTAAGGGGTTGTCATGGTATTCTCTAATGATCTCCTTTATCTTTGACCCTGGTACTAGATATATCCTATCTTTGCATAGAATAAGTTCTTCCACTACCTTGTACTCTTCATTTTGTAGATCTCCCTCTAGGATGTTGTTTGAATGTGAATCTTTGGTGTATTCCGCAATGATTGACTTTTTCCACTCTGCAAAAATGCTTGTTATGGAGCATAAGCAAGGTTTGTGGGATAGTGCATCAGCTACGATGTTGTTCTTTCCTTTTACGTATGCTATGTCAAAGTTATAAGCTTGTAGCTTGCTAACCCATTTTTGTTGATGATCACTTAGATCTTTTGATTTAGGAAAAACCTTAAGTTGTTGTGATCGATTTTAAAGATAAACTTCCCACAAACTAGATACTGTGTAAATTTGGCAAGTGCATGCATAATGGCTAACATTTCTTTGTCATAAAAGGAGTAATGTTTTTCAGCTTCAAGGAGTTTGCGACTTTCAAATGCAATGGGATGTTTGTTTTGCATAAGTAATGATCCAATGCCTTCCCTAGATGCATAGTTGGCATACTCGCAAAAAACTCGCCGAGTTTTCAAAAACTTGCAAGTTTTTTTGAGTTTAACTCGCGAGTTTTTCCGAGTTTTTTCGAAAAACTCGCGAGTTTTTGCCAAGTTTTTCGAAAAACTCGGCTATGCAGAACTTAAAGTTGAAAATGTCTTTTTTGATGTTTATTAAGCAATTTTTTAAGTTCCCAAGTTTTTCCGAGTTTTTGGCGAGTTTTAAAAAACTCTCCAATTTTTTCCTTGGCGAGTTTTTTGTTGGGGCGAGTTTTCCAACTATGCCTAGATGCATCACACTCTAGCTCGAATGGCAATGTAAAATCGGGGATTGCTAGAACGAGGCAAGAGCTCATTATCTCCTTAAGGTTTTCAAAAGCTTGTTGGGCTACTTCATTCAATGCAAAAGCTCCCTTTTTTGTTAAGTCCGTGAATGGGGCAGCAATTTTGAAAAATCCTTTGACAAATCATCGGTAGTAACTATATAAGCCCACAAATCCCCTTAGATGGGTCAAAGTTCTTGGTTTTGGCCATTCTTTGATGGCTTTGATTTTTTCCTCATCCACACTTACTCCTTGTGCATTGATTTTATGCCCTAAACATAGCATTTCTTCTAATCCAAATTCACACTTGGAGGCCTTGGCATATAGTGACTCCTACTTAAGAATTCCTAAGACTTCATCAATATGTTTAAGGTGTTCCTCCCATGTTTTGCTATAAATTAAAATGCCATCAAAGAACATTAGTAGGAAACTCCTTAGTTGCTTCTTGAATATATGGTTCATGAATGATTGGAATGTTGCTAGTGCATTGGTTAAACTAAAATGTAGGACAAAAAATTCAAAATGTCCACAATGACATCGGAAAGCTGTTTTAGGGATATCTTCTTTCCTCATTCTAATTTGATGGTAACCGGATCATAAGTCAATCTAAGAAAAGTATTTTGCACCATGTAGTTCATCAATTCTTGGAATAGGGTGATGATTTTTTATAGTCTTTTTGTTCAAGGCTCTATAATCTATACACATTCTCATAGTACCATCTTTCTTTTTCACTAATACCTCTAAGGATGCAAAAGGACTTGAACTTGGTTGAATGTGACCCATTTTGAGAAGTTCATTAATAGATTTTTCTATTTCTTCCTTAAATTTTTGAGGGTGCCTATAAGGTGTAGTGATCACAAGTTTCGCCCCTTTTTCAAGTTCTATGATGTGTTCAAAACCTCTTTTGGGAGGAAGGCCTAGTGGAATGTTTTTGAATACCTTCTTGTGTTTCTTAAAGATTGGTTGTATATTAACATGAATGGCTACGCCTTGGGGTGAGAACTTGTCAAGGATCATGCATTGGGCAGTCCACTCTACTTGGTTATGTCTAAAAATTCTTTCCAGTTTTTTCGATGCGACTACCCTTGGGGATCCATCGAATAATCCCTATAAAAGGACTTCTTTCTTGTTATGTTGAAAACAAAGTTCCAATTTTGGGAAGTCTGTAAAAACTTCTAAAAGAGTGCACCCAAGGAATGCCCATAATTACATCCATGTCCCCCATGTTTACAACATAGAAATCTTCTTTGATTAGATGCTTCCCTAATGTGAGACTTAGTTGTGAAGTATTTTTGGTACATGAGGTGTCAGATACATCAACCAAAGATACATTAAAGCCCTTTAAAATCTTCAATTTCTAAGTTCATTCTAGTGGCTAAATTATCATCGATAAAGTTGTGGGTGGCCCCACTACCCACAAGTGCGGTTACCTTTTTCCCTTTAAGAACACCCCTAATCTGAAAAGGGTGATGCTTGGATACTTTTGAAATTGCAGCTAAAGTTCCATGTTCTTCCTCCTCGTATTTTCTTCTTTTATTTGGGTTTTCTTCTTCTTCTTCACATACTTCTTCGTCGAATACTACTTCTATGTTGTGTACTTGGCTTCTTTACCCACACTTATGCCCCAATTCCCATTTTTCTTTACACTTGTAGCACAAGTTTTTCTTTTGAACCCCTTCTCGATTACAAACATGTCCATGCTCCCATGCCTCCTTGCATCTGTAACATAATCCTTTTTTCCTAAATTTTGTCTGTTCGCCTTTAGGGAGGGAAGCACTTTGGTGCCTATCTTTCTTGTAGAAAGTTGTATCTTTTGGTGATATATGTTTGAGATGACCTTTGTCAAGTCGTAGGGCTTTTAAGATGGCATCTTGGAGAGGTGTGGGATCAAGGGCACTTACTAGGCCACAAATCACTTCTGATAGTCCCTCTATAAATAGGCAAGTGAGTCTTTTTGTTAATTCCAGGGACCATGACTAAAATTCTTTGGAATTCAACCACATAATCTCCACCGATCCCTTCTTGTCTTAGTTGAGTTAATTCTTTAAAATAACTCAGGGTGTTTTTGGTCAAATCTCTCAATGAGTATTTGGGTTAAGTCATCATAAGTTTTTATGTCTCGGTGACCTTGGGTAATCAAGCCATGGTGCCACCAGTCATGTACAACCCCTTCCAAATGTAGGATGGTGAATTTGACGGCATCTTCTTCTTTCACTAGATTGAGAGATAGATATGTGTCCGATTTTTGGATCCATGAGTGGGCAGTGACCTTCCTTGACCCATCAAACTTAGGGAGAGTTATCTTGCCCACTTCATGATGTAAGTTTTTATTAGGTTGACCCTTCTCTCTTCTAGGGTTACTTTTTCCTTACTTCACAAAATTCCCTAAAGGGGATGTCCCTCTTAACTTCAAGGTCGAGTCTTGAATAGGATATGACCAAGTCACTTAAATTTTGGTTTGGGGTATTAATTTATTCTTCTTCTTTGGGCGATCCCTCCCTAGGTAGAAAGGAAGGTCTAATTATCCTAGTGGTTGACTCTAGTGGAGTTATATTGTTATTTTTAGAATGATTAGAAGTGGCTTCCCTCCCATTAGCTTGGGTAGGTCTAAGAGTGTTAATCGTGTTGTTCATATTTTGAAGGGTTTGCAATTGAAGCAGTGTTGTCTTCTCGTTTTGTTCCATGAGAGCTTGAATTATTTGTTTGTTGGGCTCCACGAAAGCTCTCAATTCATTTCGCATTTGTTCACTCATTGTATTGTTTGGAGTGGAGTTGTTGCTTGTTGCAAGTTTCCTCTTTTCTCTCTCTAATGCCCTTTGAGTTCTTCCGCTTGCATGCATATACTTTCCCTCTTGATCCTCAAGTTGGCAGGATCAAGGCTCTGATATCAATTGTAATGTCCCCTACTTGGAGTATGACTGAATCTGCCTTAAGAGAGACTTACACAACATAAAATTATTTTTATAACTAATATTCCATTGTAAATTATATAATTAATATTAAACTTAAGAATAAATCAACTATGAATATTTATGAAATAATGAATGATACTTAGACTTGAATCCAATCTATAGACTCTTTTCAACAACCAATCATGGTAGAGATTGGAGAGAAATGCATGATAGGGCGCTAGAAAAACTGTTCATCACAAGTAAGCCCAAGGGCAAGCTCATACCCCCCTTGGCCCCAAGTGGACGAAACATTCCACCAAGACAATCCCATCCAACTTAGGGTTGGCATACTTACAATATGAGAACCTACATTATTCATGCCAATCAAGCCCAAGGGTGGGCCCATACCCCCCTTAGCCCCAAGTGGACAGAACATCCCACCAAGACAATCCCATCCAACTTAGGGTTGGCGTACTTAATGAGAGAACCTATACCGCCCTTCCCTAACATGTTTCCTTGCCAACCTTATGCATGATTGCTTAAAGAAAAGGATGATGTTAATAATAATATAAATAGATTCACTATTTACTTATCTACCAACTTAAGCATAACATATCTTTAATCATTGCATATTAATCATTATAAAATTATCTATATAAATGTATATATATTTGTATGCCTATCAAGATTAGATATTAATTGCATATATATTTAATTGCATACCAATTACTAATTGTTTTTATGGTTGCTGCTTTCCTAAATGCAGATATATTTCTGAAAACGATTCGATGATCCTCTTTTTGGAATATGTCTCCTTTTATATCCCATGGTGGGGAAAAGACACAACTATTCCTCATAGTTTTCCCTTGGTAAGGGACACATCCTTCTTAGACTGATCACTGCCCCTTCTAAACAATTGATGCCTCTTAGTATTAATTTGCTAAGTCACGTGTCTCTTTGGAGGAGATAGATGTTAGGGAGTGTCGTTAGAAAGTTTTAGAGGTAATTAATAATATTATTTACTCCACACACAGATCGCCAACCCTATTATTTCCTTTTGAGGAGGCAATCTTGATATATTTTATTTTATTGCTCTTTTACAAGGGCATGACACCAAGCTCTGACACTATTTGGTTTGTGGAAAATTTGTGAGAAAGATAGATCATAACAGCTTGAAGTTCTTTCTTGGGCAACATGACTTGAATGACAAGCAACAAAAAAATAGGTGAGTAAGCTCCAAGCTTATGATTTTGACATAGAGTGCATGGCAAGAAAAAGCAATGTAATTGTTGATGCTCTTTCTAGAAGGCCTACTCTATGCTCTACTTCTACTGTTTTTGTCGATTAGAATGCCACTATTATGGAAAAATATTTTTTAAATGCATTTGCTACTAATTTCCTTGACACTAACTATCCCAAATCAGAAGTGGAAATGCATATCCATGGATTTCATAATAGGCCTCCCCAAGGTCAAGGAAAAGATTGCATTTATGTTGTGGTGGGAAAACTAATGAAGTATGCAGACTCCTTTGTTATTTTTTCAAAACTCAAAGCACATGAAGTGATTGATTTATTTTTGAGAGAAATGTTTAAGCTACATGGGTTGCCTAAAAACATTATCAATGACAAAAATAGTAGATTCCTCAAACTCTTTTTCGCAAAAGCTATTTCTTCTTATTGGTATAGAACTCACTCCCCACACAAGCTATCTTCTCCAAATAGACAGACAAATAGAGGTAGTGAACAAATGGGTCAAAGGATACTTGGGAGCTATGTTTAAAATATCAGCTTGGGTTAAGTGATTACATTTGGGAGAGTACTACTACAACACTACTCGCCATATGTCCATTGGTATGACTCCATTCATGGAATTATATGGTTATACTTATGATGCATTGACCTTTGTTGATTTAATGCTCACAAATACCAAAGTGCCAGCAACTAGTGACTTGGTGGAGCATAGCCAAAACATATTGAAGTCACTTAAAGATAACCTTTAGCAAGCCCAAAATTCACAAAGAGGTCATTTGAAGTGGGAGAGATGATCTTTCTAAGATTGCAACCTTATAGGCAAACCTCCATCAAAAGTAGTGGAGCTAAAATGCTCAAACCATACTTATATGGGCCATACAAGATCTTGAGGAAAGTTGGTGAAGTTGCATATTAGTTGGAATTACTAGAAAATAGCAAGATTCATAGTGTTTCATATGTTTCACCTTAAGAGGGCCCTTGGACAACATATCACACCATTAGTGAATTTGCCACACTTTGAAGACGAGGGAAAATTCATATTGGAACCTATTGCTATTATTGATTATCAGGGTGAAACAGAATCATTACAAAGTATTTGATTTGTTGGAACGATTTATCTGTTGAAGATGCTATTTGGGAAGGATCAGAGATCTTGGAGCATCCAAATTTGCATTACTTGAGGGCAAGCAATTTTGGGAAGATCAGACTTGTAATTTGCCTTATCCTAAGTATGAAGATGTCTAAGTCACTTTCCCATCTTGGGTGGAATTTTGGACTTTCTCATACTACCATACCTTTCTTCCATTCCCCACTTCCCCATTAGTATCGAATATCCTAAAACCTCGATCCTTGACCTCTCGTTCCCTCCTTGTTAATGAACCACGAATTTTTGCTTCCCCATGCACTCAATATTCTCAACTATTGTTCCCTGCTCCCTCCAACCATTGCATCCTTCTAGCAAGCATTTTCATAAACCCTCGCCTTCTAGCATGATTCAAACAAACGAAATCACTAATCGTCAAGGCCAATCAAGGACACCATTACTGGGCCCAAATTTGAATGTAAAATGGTGGAAGATTTTCAAATGACTCTCAAAACAGGTGGACCCACGTTAGGCCTCCAACCCCTATATAAGGTGGGCAATTTTATCAATTTGGATCATCTTTGGACATCATCTCAACAAACCCAAAATTGCAAAGTCAAGGACTTGTGTTCACCTGTTGGATTTAAAGACAAAAATCATTAGATTTTTGACATTAGTATATGAAACCCTATTTTTTTCCTAAAGTTCAAAGGACAAAACCCCTTTGGATTCTTGAGGGAAACTTCATGCAGAGGTTACATTTGCACTTCGAACTTGGTGGATTTCACCATTTGGGCACTTCAGCATTCTAAATTTATTTTAATGTATTTGTGGGCATTGTAATCTTTGTTATCAACAAACAATTGAAGCAACAAAACTTGTAATCATTGAATGAACTATTTGAAAGAAATACTCTATTCCAGCCAGTTTATAGGGGTGGATCTATTTATTTTATGTGGATGTTTTGGACCTAAATATTTTGTATGAATGTTTTGGTTGATTTTCATTGCATTATTCCAAACCTAAATAATTTACATGAATACTTAGGGGTGATTATAGTGTAATGCCATGGAGAGACATTATGAAAAATAAGATATTAAGCTGGTTAGGAATAGACAACTAAATTGGAACTGGTGGTGGTTGATACTTACACTATCAAGTATCAAAATTGTCCCACTTAACGATTCCAAGAGTCAACAATCAGGATTCAATCTATTTTTTCTTAAGGGGCAGCTTAAGGGGTACTTGGGTGAAATTATTACAAAGTTGAGCACCAAATACACCAAGTTTGATTAAGTTTCTTAACTTATTCTGTTTTTCTTGGGGCAGTGGAATATGCAACTCAAGGAGTACCGTGGTACACTAGTATAAAGTGGAGCACCAAGTAAACTAAGTTTGATTAAATTGTTTAACTTATTCTAATAAGTTTAGTCGGTATAGTAAACATTATAATCAAAAGTTGCAATTTTTGATGATAAACTTCTATGTAAATGAACCTCCTAATTATCAGACCACCAAGCTAGATCAGGCTATACCAACCTATTGTTATCTATTGATGCTGTGTTTTCTTATTCAATTGTGCTGTCATAATGCTCTAATGTACTTTCTTAACTGAGATGTAAAGGATGCATAGGCTGGATGTATGTTATCAATTTGCAATAGCAACCAAAGCATGTCTGTTTGAAGTATCACCCTCCTGAAACCAATAGGAAGTGTGATCTCTAACATCAAAGGCTATAATCGTATTGCTGTATATATCCTTCATGAAACATTTATACACACTTAAACTAACGTCCAAATTTCCCTATCTAGCAATCTTGGTAAAGCATGGAAGATTAATTCTAGGAATATACAAGACTGTGAAATATCATTTCTTACCTTGAGCAGGATTGATTTCCACATTTCAACAACCCTTCAAATAATGTTCCTTAACATTACCAAGTGTCACAGTTTCCAAACACAAATTATCTTTAATAAAGGCCACTTTTTCCAGCTGATCATGTGATTATTGGCAACAAACATAAAATACAATTAACTAGCGTTAACATTTGCATTCTATGAAGCCACCAAAGTGAAATATATTTTCTATATCCTCATGCTTAACAACATTGCCCTAATTATTATTGAGATGACCCCAGACAGAAGAAGAAGAAGAAGAAAAAGACCTAATATTTATTTTCCGCTTGTCAGTTTGACTATCATTGAACTCACTCTGTCCAGTGTCATCTCAAAAGGGCAGACCTTCTCAAACATCGACTCTCGATTCAATTTATTCATACTAAAATGTAGAAAACCAATCATAATTACAGTCTGTGTAACAAACACTAATATTTATATCCTACTTGTTTAGGCAGGACTGAATAAATCAACCATTGATCTTAAATACAACTGACATTTTGACAAAAATTTACATTACCATGATAGTTAAGGATGCAAATAATCTTATCAATTGTACACAATATTAGTGATCTTATGTCCACAGAAACTCTTCATGTCAACCGATTCATGTTGAGGTAGTTTACCAACTTTACCTCAATCCAGTATTTGTTTCCACAGTGTATCTAGATTTAATGCACAACATATGATTGCATCTTAAGTAATGAGTTACAGGTTATCGCACTCATTGTAACTATGAAATGATAAGATGAGGTCCCAGGTCCTTAAAACGCATTTCAATATATACATCGGGCCAGTACATTAATAAAGCCTCAATGGATTAATTAATAATTAAGGGCCTAAATACCCATAACGGCAGCTCGAGCCTCAAGCTAGACTTTCATTCCCCATAGTTGAAAAATTAGGGGTTTCTCCTCTACCTTTGTCTTAATCAGTTTTGGTCATATCAATTTATCCATCACTTATTTTTGAAGAAGTCATTCCTCCATCTCACCTTTGGTGTGCACATGCCTCTATTTAATACTTTGTTGAATGCTTACTATTTTGCACAATTTAGAGTACCTATTTAGGTATGCAGGTAGTTTACATATACTATCAAAGATTTGTTGCATATCATAATCAAAAGGTCAAACAAGAAGAATGGCTGAATAGCTACAGGAGAGGTCAATGAACAAGAGTGTAGACTGTCGTGGCAGAAGTTCTTCTCAGAAAGAGTGGAAGATAATAAGCCCAACTAAATAGATAGTAATGGAGAAGATTTTCCCAAGCTGCTTAAACTACTTAAGAGATTTTATTCTATGAAATATGAAACAACAGACTGGCCATCACGTGCATTGAGCAAGAACTACAGAACAGTGATTGCAGCTCTTGCAAAAGAAAGAAAAGGAAAAAACAAAAGCTACACAGCTTGAGGATCAAGCTTCAAAACCTGAAGAAGAGTATCCTAGTCCAAAAGAAATATGCATTAATAGAATCAGTAACAGAGATGGGAAACTAGGCTCCACTTTTTGACTCAAAGGGGAAGGAAAACAGCAAAAGAGGAAGAAGAGGAATCCAAGAAAAGCATACAAAAAATTAATAATTCCAAACTGCTGTGCTGAAAATTCATCATCTACCAGGACCATATGCAAAAAGGTATCATGGATATAGTAAGATGAGCACTCAAAATTGGATTAGGTGGAAAAGGTGGTTTCTCCATGGAAGAGGACATGCTAGCCAGTTTCCACACATATTGGCACACTAGCATTGTAAGTTACTTTAGTTGAAGAAATAAAAGAACAAAAACTTTCTGTTTTCTTACCTTCTACAAAAATGTGGGTATAGAATAGATGGCAGAAGCATCTATTATGACAAATGGGGTTTGGATTCAAAAAAAAACTGTAATTAACATATTTTTGCACTGGAATATACTTTTGGCATAGCTTTTATGTTTAGATTTTCATGATTTCAGAACCACTTCACAGCTTATTTTGCAAGATCAATCTATACATCAAATTTCCACCAATTCTGTCACACAAAATATTTGAACTGTGAAATGATGGTTATTGACAAATTTATACTTTTCTCAGTTTCTGCAAGTTTTTGAGCTGTATAGGTGCATCTTTTGGGCATGTGTTGCAACCATATTAGCCATGTTTGTAAAAAGCCAAAATACAAGGGAATTCTGAAAAGACATTTGTTCAAGGAAAAAAATTTGGAAAAACAAAAGAGAAATTTTCAAAGGAATACTCCAAGAGTCCAAAGCATGTAATATATAAATAAATTCATATAATACTTTCAACTTGAGCGATAGAAATTAAAAAGAAAAAGAATTCAATTAAGGTTATAGAGAGTACATCAACAGTCATTAAAAAATATGAGTTTTAATTTGAACTGCCGAAAAATGAAAAAACTTGATATTTTAACTTTAGATGTTTATAGCTACAATGATTGCAGCATACAAGTAAATTAAGCGTGGGAGCAAAGCCTCCCAAGTGAGAGAGCATGTTGAGCATGTAGAGCATCTTAGCTTGTTGATATTATCACCTTATGTAGGGGAGCATGTTGAGCATGTAGACCCAAAATTTTATTATCACCTTATGTAGGGAGTTAATTTGTTATGAAGTTCATATAAATCTCTCAAGAATTTACAAATGATTCACAATCAAGCACTCTAAAATAAGGTCTTGACCCACAAATAGTTAGTTATTTAGGATTAAATGAGGGCATAATCACTGTCAATGATTAAATAAGCTAAGATGCCATACCCTCTTTTTGTATAGATAGTGGTTTCCCTTGTCTTCTCTATCAACATGGTCACATCATATCAATATAGATATTGTATTCTTAGGGAATTCATTCATTGAATATGAATGTTTGTATTTGGAGGTGCATTCTTCTGTCTAATCTTTGTTATTTCACAAGATTTAGTTTAGATATGTTCCAGTATGCAGTATGTTAATGTTATAGCAGCTTCGGTAGTTCCTTCCAGCTCACCTCTTTCGTGGAAGACATAAATTGAATAATAGCCATTGGCTATTCAATTTATATTTATTGTTTTGTACTATGGCCGACATAAAAGAATTCGAAATTCTTAGAAGTCATTTAATGGTTATTTGAGGCCGACTTTCACTTAAGAAAATGCGTGATTTCTTAGAGGCCGACTTGAAAGTCTTTGAGGGATGTTCACTTGTATTTATTCACCTTGTTTCGTCCTTTGTAATCATCTAGAGAAGCTCGATCTCTTCATTTATGTTCTACATTATCAAATGCGAATATTGCATCAAGTGCGAATAGGTTATCATGTGCGAATAAGAGACTGCGAATTATTGTGAACTCTGCCATTCATATCTGTGTTAGCTGTGAACTCTCCATATCGAATTGGTGATTAGTTGCGAACTCTCCATTTCGGATCTGTGCGAACTCAGCCATATCGGATGTGTGATTAGTTGCGAACTCTCCATTTCGGATCTGTGCAAACTCAAGGGTGAAGATCAGTGTGAAGCATTATGATGCGGATTCATATCTAACAGATTGAGAACTATTATTGTTTGTGAGTACTGTTAAATGCTATTTCTGTATACAGTCATCTCATATATAACAGGTACGAATTGGCAGACTGTTATATGTTTTTCATCTTGCCAGTGCTGAATATCGGTCTTGTGTTAGACTTCATTGTAATGTGTAAATTGCCACTGTTACATCAAATATAAGAGAGATCCTTGTTGCTGGGTTTTTCTCCCTCAAGAGGGTTTTCCCAGGGTATATGCTGTGTTATTTTGTCTGATTTCGAATTATTTTTCTGTGCATTTAATCTGTTCATATAAATTTAACACAGTACACCTACAATTTGATTTTTGTACAAGTCCATCGTTTCAGATATAAGCCTTACAATCTGTACTCAATTTTCTAATAATCATGCTTGCCTCCTGACCTGAAAACAATGTTCTATCACCTTGAATAGCCATTACTTGTCAGGTTCTGAGAAAAGGCCTGGCCAGCAAAGCATTGGGTTCAATACACATGGATGTCGGCAATCCTTATCTTTTGTCCATAAACGTATAATCTCCCTAAGTTACTGAATATTTTTCTGTAAGCAAGTATTTAAAGATCAAAAACCCCACCAAAACATTTCATAAAAAGTAGGCAGGTAATCAATACAAAGGTTGGCTACACAGTCTAGCAGTTGTTTATACCCCATTAAACATTTCTAAAACAAAATAAAATTGAGCAAACGGTGACTTATTGTAGGAAACATTTGTATAATAAAAATGTATTAAACCAGGAGGGAAATTTTAAGACACAATCCCACCCAACTTCTCTCCCCCTTTTATCTCAATACAGGAGCACACATGCATATGCATTTCATTGAAAACAAACAAATAATCATAATCACCTCAATTTGGCATATCTTGGTTACAGGAGACAAGGAGGAGAAATATGCAATTTTTTACACACATGGTACGGTGATTCTCGAGACAGCAAAATTAAGAAAGTAAATCAACAAATAATAGATATAAATTTCAAAATTCTGGTGTTGTGTTACACATATAGCAAATAGTTTTCTAGCACACACCACTACCATGAAGTACCACTCAATCAAATGATAAAACTTCTGTGCACGTTAGGCATCTTAAGCCTTCGTATTGTTTTCTCTTCTAAAAGTCCCACTTTCAGTATTGATGTGAAATTTTGCTGTCACAGATACAATAGCAAATTTTTGTGTGAAGATTTGACAATTGCATGTTTATTAGTGTTTTCTTTAGTTCCTTTAACTCTTGATAAGTAGTCATTTGCACTTCAGTAACAAAATCCAAATAATTTCTATGATACATCTAAGAAAATTTTATGGTAAGTTTACCAATTCTTGAGGGATGCTTCCACGAGAATATATATTATAGATTACAGCATCTGAAATTTTCGAATATTTGGAGATGCCTTTATACATGACTCCAAGATGGGCATGTTTCAGATAGGGAAAACGAGTTCCTGGGTCAGGGTATGAGTCCCTGGATAACTTACGCAAATAATTAATACATTGGAGGTCCACATCCATAAAATATGTCAGAAGTAATAAGAGATTGAATAGAGAGGATTTCGTTGCAGGAAATCTTTCCACAAAGATCTGGTGTTACTCTGGATTATGTTTATTATGTGAAACCTTCCCATAAACAATATGGTGCTATTCTGGATTATAAAACAGGATGTTAATTTGTCTGCAAAGGGTTGTAATGGAATGGTAATAGGGTGTAAGAGTCTGAACCGAGTTCAAATTCTCCCATCAAGACCTAACCATAACTCCAGTGAATGTATGTGTACCAATCCTCCCCACAAGTTTACCAAACAAAAAAAATAGGATCTGAGCTCCAGAACTCTGTGTATATATCTACAAATTAAAGGTAAATGTAGTTTTTTGGTCATCCGGTCCAAGATACCAATTCGGTACATGAGAAGTAAAAGACCGCTATAAGATTGTTTCCATTTATCTTCTATATTGATCAAATTTTGTAACACTGGGTTTTGACCTCAAGACTCGACTCACGAATAAACTTGAGCTTACCCCAATCTACCTCCACCCGAAGTACAAAAAGCCACCATCAATTATGGGATGCTTTTTCGGTTTTATTTCAATTTATAACGAAGACATGTATGCATGCATCCATATATGCCTGTATATTGGAGGAATAGGAGTTAGGTAAGAACCGAATTGTGCAAGAAATTAACCCAAAAGGCATGTGGGGTTAGGCTTTCAGCGAAAGCTACAGTTTGTTTACTCAGGCGGGATGAAAAAAGAGAAAAGTAAGAAACAAACAATACAAATGTTTAATTTTAGGGCTTACAATTATTACAGTTGAGCTGAAAAGATGACAAAGATGTCTGAAAGATAGAGAATGAATGGCCAGAATGAGTTGAGAGTGCGTGCACTCCAATTCTTGGAAACCTGTTTGATGAAACTGGTGGAATCCAACAAACACATACGAAATATAAATAAATGCAGAATGGCGGACTAATATCCGCCATGTGATTGTGGGCATTCATTGACCTGCTGGTGTGGAGATTTACAGAGAAAACGGGGGTGAGAAAATACCTTGATTGTATGTATAATGAACGGGATGATTCGCTATGCTGATCTCATAAACACATTGGGAGCTTTCCTCCCTTGGGCTTTCGCAGCGTCATATGACCGACCCGCTTCCTGAATGGGAGGGTTCCCTCGTGGTTATGCTCTTAAAACCAAGAGTTTTGAGTTTAGTGGCTCCGCAGGAATTTTTTTAATATTTTTAGAGAGAGAAGTTTTGCATCCGCATTCGTATCTCTAGTCCTTCCTATCAATGTAAAGTAAAAAAACTTTTGGCTGAGATAATGTCCATCCTTTATTCAAGAGAATTTCTCAGTGGATATAGTCAATTACCGAATTGTAACCTTCCAATAGGTATTAAAGAGGGAGGATAAAATGTTGAAATGTGAAAGAAAAAAAAAATGTTTATTATTATATTTAAGTTGAACATCAAATTTAAATATATATACATTCAGATATGTATATATAAATGTTCATATATGTATATATGTACATATAATTATTATTAATTATATATTAATACGATAGTATATTGTATTAATTATTATATAAGTTGATATTGTTGAAATTATTATATTAATTAGTAATATATAATTATATTGGTATGTCATCTTTAATATAAATTAATATTATATTAGCTATAATATTATATTATTAGGTATAACTTAGAATGAATATATATAGTTAATGTTATAATATTAATATATTGTAACTATTACTATAATAATTAATTAATAATTGAATATATTAATTATCAGCGATAATAATGATAATATATTATATATTAATATATTATTATTAGTTTATAATAATATAATAAAATATAATATATTAGTATTAATATATTATATATTATATTGTATATTAATATAGTTTAGTTATTATGTCCTTTGTGAGTTTGTTTTGATTTTGAGTTAAATTGGAAAAATGAGCGAGAAGGCACGCGGAAGGTGATACTGTGAAATCCATCGCCAGTCCTTTTCGGATATCCCTGTGTTTGCCACGAAGGCAAACAAAATAGCACTTGGGGGCTTCTCCAACGAAGTAGGGAAAGATTGAACAAATGTCATCACAGAAGATCGATTCGGCAATAAACAAAACCAGGGTAGAAGACACACTGATTTTCAGAAGAAAAATAGAGCCACATGAGGGATAGGATGCAAGAGTTCTCTGGGCCAAAACAACTCCAGCACAACTTAGAGGAATGGGAGGCCTAGGAAAGATCAGTCTCAGCTCCAGCCTGAGAGATCGAAAGTAGGGCCCATGAAAGCAGAAACCTGTAAAGCTGTTGTATTGAAAACTAAGGTAATGGCGTCGGCTTGGGAACACTTGCAAAGATGTGCCTTTTTTGCCAAATGGTGTGGAGAAGTATGCCCAATGGGAAGGATTGTGGACTGGTGGATAGGCATGTTCAGAGGTAGGGTTAACATCAGATCTCTTGAACAAGGTTTCTTTATTATTGAATGCATAGATGAGTTCGTGAAGAGAGAGATTTTGTATGGAAAGCCATTATTTTTTTAAGGGTATACGTTTTACCTCACGGATTGGGAAGCAAATTTTGATCCAAGCAAACATAGCATCAGAATAGTGCCTAGATGGATCAATCTAAGGAATCTCCCAATTGAATACTGGAACATGGACACCCTAAGCAAGATTGGCGAGGAATGGGGCACATTCATTGGGGTAGATGAAGATTTCCTATCCGGCAGGATAGGGGCGGAGGCGAAGATATGTGTCTCCCTCAATAAGGATACAAAAATCCTAGAAAATCTGGAAATCATAACGGAGAAAGGAAGATGGCTTCAGAAAGGGGAAATCTCCACAGCTCAACTAGAGGGAAAGTGTGTGTTGGGGCCGGGATACAAGATGTCCTGCTCAAGAGAAGGGGATGAGGACTCAAGTAATCTTAAATATCCTAACCAAGGTTCAAAACAGGGTATTGAAAAAACCAAACCATTGGACAACACAGAGTTGAAAGGGAAATGGGTGGAAACAACACCACTGATTCCTGCGACTCTAATGGACTGCCCTAAAAAGAGGAAACTGGGTGTCAGAGAACTCCAAGACAAGAAAGATGTTTGGACAACAAATTTGTTGCCAAAAGAAAACCTGGAGAAAGTGAAACAAAAAGGAGGGGAGCTTATTAAGTTGTTGAAAGAAGCATCAGACTTGCAAAGAGACATCAGACTGCACCTGAAGGAAATAATGAATGGAGATGATTCTTAAGCAGTCGAGGGGCAGGAAAAGGCTGATTTGGAAATAATGGCCCTAGGACAAGGGCAAAACTCTTTTGGTTTAAGCCTTGAGGATGGGGAGATTTTAGAGGAAGCGGCCATGAATCCGCTTGATCTCAATGATATGGCCTTCTAGGCAACAGTGGAAGAAAACAAGGCAGGTCAGAGTGCAGAGGTTTTCTTGGCTATAGAATACATCAGCGATCCCACAAGGGCGTTAAAAGACCAAAATTAAAGTGAAGGTTCTGATCTAGCCCCTAGCCCAGGTGTGAATCTAGAAAAGAATGCTACTTTGCGGGAGCAATTCGTAGGAGTAAAGGAGGCAAAGAAGAATGAAAATGTAGCCTCAGGAATAACACAAAGGAAGGAAAAAGTAGGAGAACAAATAGAAGGGGTAAGGATGGGCTCCGATGATATGAACGTAGAGGAGGAGGAGGAGCTCTCAAAGGTAGATATAATCTGTTATCTCCTTGGGATCTCAGGGGGGGTTACAAGGAACTTCAAAGTTGGGGAGACTTCAACCATAGAAAAGGAGGAAAAAAGACAAGCTCTCCTCCAAGAAATATTGGAAGAGGGTGAGATGGAGAACCAGGAAAATGAGCTCCTATTCACAGGGAATATATCCGCCCTAGAGGAGCAGAACAAGCTAAGCATCGATCAAATTCCCTCAACCAAAACGAAACCTGATTTCGGGAAGAGCTCAAGCAAGAAAGTTGGAAGGAAATAACTAGCTGAGCTAAGGATTAAGGATGGTGAAGTTAAAGGGAAACTTAAGATAACATCTCTATTGGAAGCAGGGAAGGGAATCCCCCTTCCCAAGGAGCCATGATGCTCCTATCATGGAATGTTAGGGGCCTTAATGCCCCTAACAAAAGACGCTTGGTCAAGCGGAGGGTTGGCTTGACCAAGGTTGAAATAGTTTTAATCCAAGAAACTAAACTGGGCAAAGGAGAGGTGGAGGATTTCGTTAAAAGCTTCAAGAATTGGAACGTGGAGGCAGTCCAATCGGTTGGTTCCTTTGGAGGGTTGGTAATCGCTTGGAACTCAACTCTGGTGAATTTTGAGGTGTTGGGGGCAGGAAGTCACTGGATTGGAGGTATTATTAAGAGCCTGGTCTCCAACATGCAGTTCCTATTGATTAATGTATACGGACCAAACTCTTGCCTCAACAAAAGAGTGCTTTGGGCTGAGTTGGACACTTTCATGGCAATAAATGCATTCCCTCACAAAATTATAGGAGGTGACTTTAATGCTATCCTACGTAGCCAGGACAAGAAAGGGGGTTTACTCAAACCGAGGCAGTCACAAAAGGACTTCAGTGACTGGGTCATAAGAAACAATTTGTTCGAGATTGAACTTGGAGGAAAGGCTCTCACCTGGAACAATAGACGATCTGGCTTCAGCAACATAGCTGAAAATTTGGACAGATATTTCTTTGGGGGAGACATAACAACATTTCCTTATTCCATGGATGGCACCATCCTTCCTTGTTCTGGGTCAGATCATTATCCCATCAGACTAGCCATCAATGGGGATGAGAACTTTATGAGCCTGATACAAACTTGGTGGAATGAAGAGCAGTTTGAAGGGTCGAAGTTGTTTTGTTTTGTCTCAAAGCTAAAACATGTAAAGAGCAAATTGCTGGCATGGAATAAGGAACACTTTATGAACATCTTTCAAAGTAAAATCAGAATTGAAGAAGAGCTAAGCGCACTCAATGAGGAAGTCATGAAAAGTGGCATGACACAGGAATGCTTTCTTAAAGAAAAAGACTTGATGGTGGATTATGAAGATGTTTTAATGAAAGAAGAAATATTCTGGAAGCAAAAATCCAGAGAAAACTAGATTGATGTAGGGGATAGGAATGCAAAATATTTCCATAGTATCACAAAACAGCGGAGAGTCATAAACAACATCTCAAGATTGGAGAATGTTAATGGCCTTCCAATAGAGAATCCCAAGGAAATCAAGGATGAGATAGTAAATTTTTACCAGGCTCTATTAAATAATTGGGAGGGCTCAAACCTTTCGGTCCAACAAAGTCTTTTGTAGCATATTCCCCACATTATCAGTGAAGGGTAGAACAAGGCTCTCAATGCTAGGCTCACCCAAGCAGAAGTTGAAACAACACTCAAGCAACTCCACCCAGATAAGGCTCCAGGACTAGACGATTTTCCTGCTAGTTTTTTTTAGAAGTGTTGGACTATCTTTGGAATAGAATTAACAGAAGCCCTTGAAGTAGCCAGAAATTCTGGGAGGTTGCTTAGAGAAGTGAACAACACTTTCATCGTTCTCATCCCCAAAAAGGAGAAGGCTACGAAATTGGAGGACTTTAGGCCAGTTTCCCTATGCAACACCCTCTACAAGATCTTGTCTAAGGTACTGGAAAATAGGCTTAAAACATTGTTACCCAACATTATCTCGGAAGAACAAACTGGATTCGTTCCTAGGAGATCAATCCTAGACGGAGTCATCATAGCCCAAGAAGTGATACATACCTTGCAGAATACCAGTGAGGTTGGGATGTTGATTAAACTAGATATTCAAAAAGCCTATGACAAGGTTGATTGGTGTTTCTTGTGTAAGCTTTTGGAAGCTTTTGGATTCAATAGACAATGGGTTAATTGGATTTTTGAGTGCATTTCGGGCCCCAAGTATTCTATTCTAGTTAATGGTTCACCAGAAGGATTTTTTGATGCCTCAAGAGGGTTGAGGCAGGGAGATCCAATCTCCCCTTTCTTGTACATTCTAATGGCAGAAGCAATAGGGAGGGCTCTCAAGAGCATACAATTTGCTAGGCACCTAGTTGGAATAACAATTGTAAGGAACATTTGTGTCACTCACCAACAATTTCCAGATGACACCATGCTCTTTGGAGCTACCAAGAGGAAAGAAGCCCGACAATTCCTAAAAGTGCTTTCAATGTATGCCAAGGCCTCGGGTCAAGAAGTCAATCATGACAAATCAGAGGTATTCTTCTTTTCAACTCCCCAAGGGATGAAATGGAAATACTGAACATCTTGAAATTCAAAAAAGGAAATCTGCCATGCTCTTATCTTGGTCTGCTTATTGATATAGGGCTGAGAAACTCCAAATTATGGGACCACCTGAATGATAGATTGGATAAAAGAATGAAATCTTGGAAAGGTCGTTGGCTTTCTTGGGCTGGGAGGTTAGTAATGTTAAAAACAATGGTTTCTTCTCTGCCCATATACCTCTTGTCTTCCCTTGCCCTTACATCTGGAGCAAACACAAACATCATTCATAAGATGAGAAGATTCTTTTGGCAAGGCTTAGCTGAAAAGCACATAATGGCTCTCATTTCTTGGGAGAAGATATGCAGACCCAAAGAACATGGTGGGGTTGGACTTGGGGATCAAAGCTGGAAAAATAAAGCACTTGGTGCCAAATTGGTTTTGAAAATGCTCACTGAACTAGAACTAAAGTGGGCTAGGACACTGCAAACAAAATATCTTAACACCAATGATCCAGCTAAGATTGTCAAGATTGTTAATTCTCCTAAGGGGTCGCGGGTGTGGAACTTTTGTTGCGTTGCAGACCTATTATTGCTAACCATGTGTCGTGGGACATATATGGAGGGGAAACAATACTATTATGGGAGGACTCCTGGGAAGGACACCCGAGCTTAGATAGTAAATTAAAAATAGAGTAGACCAAAACATACCTCAAACAACATTGGGGTTGCAGGGTCAGGGATCATGTGGTCTTTTTCTAGAACAATCCATCCCATGGTTGGAAATGGAAAGATATGTCATACTTACCGCTACCAAGGGAAGATGTTTCCTTGCTAACTGAGGTGATCAAACAAAGAAAGTTAGTCTTCAAAAGCGGTGAAGACAAACTAATATGGTCGGGGTCAAAGAATGGCCTCTATAACGCCAAGGATGGGTATATAATTGTTGTTGGACTGGATCTTGTGGCAAAGACTAACAATCCCATTCACTTATTCTGAAACAAACACTGTGTGCCCAAAGTTGGGATCTTTGCTTGGGCTGCCACTCAGAAGAAAAAAAATTTAACAACAGAAAAGTTTAGAAAAATGGGCTTTGAGGGACCATCTTGGTGTGTTATGCAAAAAGGACGAAGAGAGTATTGATCACTTGTTGCTTGGTTGTCCCTTCTCTCAATAGTGTTGGAGGTGGTTGTGCACAAAATTGGGGTGGATAACAACACTCCCAAATGACACCATGAGCCTTTTCAAGGGATGGCCAATCAAACCTTCGATTGGCCTCATAAGTAGCATTTGGGTTATTTGTCCCTCCCTTCTTATTTGGGAGATCTGGAAGGAACAAAATAGGTAGATCTTTGATGAAAAGGAAATGGTAATTGATTCCTTTATAAATAAGGTGGAGGCAACAATTGTGGAGGTGGTAAACAATAGAATTATCACATGTTCAACCCAGACTGCCAAATTCTCAGAATGGGATGGGCAGATGAGATTTAGATGGCATGGGATCTGAATCCCTCCTCACATTGGGAAAGGAGAAAAATCTTCCTTCAATGAACGTAGGGAGGAAAAATGGCAGCTTCCCTCTAATGGCTGGTTCAAGTTGAACTTTAATGGCGCCTCAAGGGGAAATCCTGGGCCCTCTGGTGTTGGGTGTGCTATCAGGATGTGGAACGACGACTTTGTTGGCAGACTGGCCATTCCTCTTGATGAAGTCACTAACAACGTTGCAGAATTCAATGCTTTAATCCATGGACTTTTACTATGCAGGGATCTTGAGTTAGAAAAAGTAGAGATTAAGGGTGACTCTGCCTTAGTAGTTAATGCAATAAGAACATGAACAACCCCTAATTGGAAATTGAAGGCAATGTTGGAGAGGGCGTTGGAACTATTGAACAGCTTTGAGGCTTTTACAATTAACCACATCTTCAGAGAAGCCAATAGTGAAGCGAATGAACTGGCAAATTGGGCGGCAGATGGGATTGTTTATGGTTCCATTGGACCAGGATAGCATTCGGGGGAGTCTTGGGAATTTTGGGTGACCTTCACTCCTCAGTTGTAGTCACACTATATTTGGATTTATGGGTGAATGGCCTTGCCAGTGGGAGATTGTGAGCTCAATTGGAGTACAACGAGTTTTGTCCCAACATAGTTAGGGTATAGGATGATAAACAAGACAGCTATTGTACACACTCTCACTATGGATAAAGGTGTGTCATAGGCTGATTTTGAACTCAGAGGAATTATGTTTTAGCTTAAAGGTTCGGTTATGCTACTATCATTTCTTTGTGAGCTACTGGAGGTAAACACAAACTTTGGTGCAGGCTGGGACACCGGGTGCCTACAAGTTGGGTAGTCATTTTACTATCAGAATCAGAATGAATGGAAGTGTTATCTGCTTTCCAATTGCATTCTGAGTGGCTAAATTAGCCATTGAGGCAATAGAGGATCGGGCCATCAAGATGGTTTTTGTTATCGTTGTGGTCCGTTGACCAAAGCTTGGATCTCTTGAAGATCTCATGTAACTTCTATTGATTACTGTAATATAATTTCCTTCACAACTCTGCTGCGTGTTATCCAGCAAAAAAGAAAAATAGTTTAGTTATTATTAGTATAATATAGTAATAGTATATTCATAGATATAATAATATTATACTTATATAATTGACTTCAGTTGGAATAATAATCAATTTTATAGTTTAGAAATCTATAGTGAAAATGTGTGAGGAGGATTGAAAAAGAGCAGGTGACTTAGGTGGGCAAGCGTGGGGCAATGTTGAGGAGGATAGGCACTCAAAAGGGGAGTTTGCAATGGGAAGGGGGTGGATGAAGGAATTCACATACCACAATGGGTGTTCGAAGGGAATTGATGGGTGGATAAATACTATCCTAAATACAAAAGCTTGGAAGATCGTAGTAAGGGATGCCATAATTGGGGCTCGAGTCATGGACAAAGGGAGTGGGAAAGGAATAAAATGCTTTAATGGATGTGCTCTCGAGGCTGGCATCCTGATTATGGAGAGGTGGTGTCGGTCCAATGGAAAACAATGTGTAATTTAGGCTTCAACAACCGAGGTGCTTTGAATTAGAACAGATCAATGGGGAATCGACGTGGGTGGTTTTGGGAAAAAAGGAGTCCAAGGGCAGATACCTCCACCAATTGGAAAGACAAGATGACCGGTAGCAAAGTGTGCACGAGTAGGCCCTAGAAAGGGAAGGAGAAGGTGATCACAGATGAAGGCCCATCACACCAACATGTGGACTTGATTGGTAAGTTGCTTATCCTGAGTTTGTTGAAACATTCTACAACTGTAAATAAGGATAGGATAAGAAATTCAATAGATAGATTAAGGGAAAGGGGGATTTTTCTCAAATTGGGGGGGAGGGGGCTGGTGTGCTATAAAGGAGATGGGTAGATGGTGCTAGAAGAATTGGGGCAATAAGGTTCAAATTAGGGCACTGCCAAATGAATTCTTCTTGGTAGAATTTCCTTCCAAGGAGGAAAAGTGGAATGCCTTGAGTAATGGTTTGCATTACCTAGATAGTGCAAGGGTGCACCTGATTGAATGGTACCCTAAATTTGATCCATGGAGTCACAAAATCATGGAAGGCCCAGTATGGTTCCATCTATACAACCTTATGACTGAGTTTTGGGATGATGACACTCTAATTGAGATTGGGAAGAGCTTAGGCTCTCTCATCTCGATGGAGAAAGATGTAGATGATGTAAGGAAAGCATAGTGCGGAAACACCTTCCTAATGCAAAATCCTCAGGAAAGAAGTGCAGAAAAAAAATCATTTAACAAGTTATAGTCATTGAGATGCACATTCACAGAAAATAATAATAGACACGTGATCACACAAAGATAACACCAGATTTACATAGGAAAACCCTTACGGGAGAAAAAACCCACACACCAAGTAAAGCCACTTTGTATTACAATAAAAAAATTACATATAGAGTTATAGACATCACTCACACATGTTAACTCATAGCAATAATACAATCCCTTGACCGACCTCACTTGCCAATTCTAGTTACTCTCACTCTATTACAATGCTCATAAAAGCATACAATGTAAAACCACTCAACCACCCTCTTCATCGAGTCACACAACATTTAATTTCAATATAGAGAATTTGAATATACATTCAATGCATCTTGTTGTTCATCTAATTTGATTTGATCTTGATCACCTCTGCAAACCATTTCACCATCATGAAGATCAAATCTTCATTTAATTTTTCACTAGAGTAGTTTAATTAATTTTCCCTCTAATGTTGGTTACCAGGTGAGCTACTAGCGTTCACACTAATGACTACCACACAATTCACAACAAGGATGTGAATTGCATGATCATTTGATCGATAATTGCCATTTGCATATACATGTTACCATCTGTCCTTATCAACCTATCAGGTCCCACCACGATATTCTTCATGAGTCACTAAGTCAACCATCGCCATATCGAAGAGACATCGTGATGTCTCCCATAGATACAAGGAAATCCTGGTGATATCCTCTTTACAACTTATCGACCCATCCCATGTGGTCCCCACCATCCACACAACATCCATTTCACTGTCATATAGTTGATGTCACCTTCCATGCAAACCAGTCCCACCATCCATCGATTATGTCACTAAAAAACCAAACTTCACAACCCCAATATCGAAGGTTATGAATTTCTCAAAACCCGGAACATGTCGATCTCTATGTCGCTAAGTCGGGAGAAACCCGAACTTCAGAACCTCCAAACAGAGGTTAAGAAATTCCTAAAACCCATGACATACCTATAACGATGTTGCCAAGTCAAGAGAAACCCAAACTTCACAACCTCCATTGGAGGTTAGGAATTTTCCGAAACCTATGACATGGTGATAACAAAGGGAAGCTCAAAGTCGCTAAGTTATGAATTTTTAGAACCCCACAACTTAGGTTTCAAGGTTCTGGATTTCGGTGATAGTCCGAAAATGAAGGCCAACGAAAGGAAAAATGCCAAGTCTTTAAGAAAGGTTCAAGCCAGCAAGTTGAGGCATATTTTCCAACAAGCTCCCACTTGACGAAGACTTACTGGCTTCCTCTAAACTCAAAGTTATTGAAAGTCATAGGCCCCAAGGCCCATCAAACTGGCACACCACCTATACTTTTATGTGCTCACAGGCTTTGTCAATGCATCAACAACATTCTTCAAAGTATCCAGCTTTTCTAGATTAACCTTTCCATCCTCCACCATTTCACAAACAAAATGATACTGAACATCAATGTGCTTCATCTTGGCATGGAAAGTGGGATTTTTTTCCAAACAAATAACACTCTGACTGTCACAAAAAATCGTAATCTTCCCTGCATTAAACCCAATATCTAAACATGGACGTCTAATCCAAATGACTTCTTTGCAAGAATGTGTTGTTGCCATATACTCTACCTCAGTAGTAGATAAATTGACTACAACTTATCACTTGCTCATCCAACTCATTGCATCGCCAAATAACATGAAGATGTATCCATTGGTGGATCTTCTGTTGTTAATGTCCCTTGCCCAATCATAAACCACATACCCACAAATGCTAAGAGACCTTTGTAATTCAATCGAGTTGCCATGATAACACAAAGCATACTCTAAGGTACCCTTCAAATATCTGAAAACTCTCTTCACAACATCCCAATGCGGTCTTCCTAGATTAGCCATAAACTAAATAAGTACTCCCACTGCTTGGGAAATGTCTGGCCTGGTACAGACTATTGTGTACATTAAATTTCCAATTGCACTTGCATAAGGCACCCTGGTCATGTCCTCCATCTCAATAGGAGACTTCAGACAATCTTCAATAGATAGCTTCATTCCCTGCAACACTGGAACAACTAACTGCTTGCAATCTGTCATACCAAATCTCTCCAAGATAGTATTGATATACTTACTTTGGCCGAGCCAAAGCTTTCTACTTCCCCTATCACTTATGATTTCCATTCCTAGAATATACCTTGCTACACCTAAATCTTTCATTTCAAACTATGTTGATAACTAAGATTTTAAAGTAGAAATCATACCCTTACTATTCCCAGAGAATAACATATCATCCACGTACAAGGAAATAATAAGCAAAAGATCATTTTTCAGTTTTGTAATAAACACAATGATCTAATTTTGATCTCACGAATCCTAATGACAACACAAAGGTTTCAAACTTTTGGTCCCACATTCTAGGTGATTACTTCAAACCATATAGAGATTTCTTTTAACTTGCAAACCATATTTTCTTTACCTTTTTCAACGAAGTGCTCAAGCTGGGACATATAAATTTCTTCTTCCAGCTCTCCATGAAGAAACGTTGTCTTCACATCCATATGCTCAATCTCTAATTCATACGTTGTTGCAAGTGACAAAAGAAATCTGATAGATGTCAACTTAGCTACAAGAGAAAATATTTCTCCATAATCAATTCCCTCCACTTGGGAATAGCCTTTTGCGACCAATCGAGCTTTATACTTCTCAACATTGCCATCTAGACCAACTTTCTTCTTGAATACCCATTTGTAACCAACAGGATTTCGACCTTTAGGCAGGGATACAAAATCCCAAGTTTCATTCTTTTTCAATGTTGCCATTTCCTCATTCATGGCTTCAAACCAGGAATTTGAATCAAACATATTAATTGCCTCATTTACAGTCCTAGGCTCATCAGTGCTAGTAATCAAAGCATAAGCATTGTTTGAATCCAACATGGAAAATCCATACCTTTCAGGTTGCCCCTTCTCACATGTAGACCTCCTCACAAGGCGAGGTTGGGGTTGTGGTTCTTCTTCTTGTTCAGAACTGTCAAAGCTACTTGAGCTCTCCTCAGTTTCATGTACACCTTGAATTTGTAGTTCCTCTTTATCTAGAGTTTGAGGAATTTCAATTACATCATCCTTCTTTCCCTTTTTATCTATCTCTGACTATGGACCAACTACTAAAGGCTTCAGCTCACAAAAGATTACACTTCTACTATACAAAACCTTCTCAGTAATAGGATTACAAAGCTTCTATCCTTTCACACCAATGCCATAGCTAATGAAGATACATTTGACATCCTTGTTCTCCAACTTAGATCTTTTCTCATTTGGCACATAAACATATGCCTCATAGCCAAAGGCATGAATATGTCTCATAGAGGGCTTCTTACCAGACCACACTTCCATAGGTGTTTTTTCAACAAGAGCCGAACTGGGTGAATGATTGATCAAGTAACATGTTGTAGCCACAACCTCAGCCTAGAACTTCAGCTTTAGACCAACACTACTCAACATACTTCTTGCTCTTTCCATTAGCGTCTTGTTTAACCTTTTAGTAACTCCATTTTGCTGTGGAGTATAAGGCATATTTTTATGCCTTTTAATCCCATGGTCTTTGCAATACCTTTCAAAATTTGTGGAATAAAACTCACTGCCATTGTCCATCCTCAAGCATTTAATTTTCCTTCCGGTCTAATTTTCTACCAAGTTTTTAAACTCTTTAAATTGACTGAACACTTTTGTTTCACTCTTTAGAAAATACACAAATTTCCTTCTTGAATAATCATCAATAAAAGAAACATAATATTTAGACTTCGATAATGAAGGAACATCTATTGGACCAAATACATCAAAGTGAACATAATCCAGTATACCATAAGCCTTATGAGGACTAGAGAAAAATGAAACACAGTGTGGCTTTCCATAAATGCAATGTTCACAAAAATCAAACTCAAGGTTACAATCAACAAGCCCTTCAACTAGATTTTTATTTTTCAAGGCTTTTAAGCCTTTCTCTCCTATGTGACCAAGTCTATGATGCCACAACATGGTTTTACCTATTGGGGGTTTCACCTCCAAAGAGTTCGCACCCAAAGGAACTTCGTTCTCCTTCTTAACACAAGCATCTTTGCTTGACTTTACAAAGACATTGTTACATTAAACGGGACGTGCATCCAACTTGTACAAAGTGCCAATGTGTGCACCCTTAGCCATCACCATTGAGCCTCTAGTCATTTTACATCCTCCACTTGAGAAAGAAACTTGCACGCCAATATCATTCAACTTACTAACAGAAAGTAGATTACGAGCCAAACATGGTATGTGTAGTATGCCATCAATCCCTTTGATTCTTCCATCAGGGAATTGGATTCTAACTCTTCCACAACCAACAATTTCAAGAGATGAATCACTTGTCAGGTACACCTTTCCACCAACATACTTTTCATACTTAGTGAACCAATCTCTGTGTGATGTCATGTGAAAAAATGTACCTGAGTCAATTAGCTAGACATCATCTGATGCCTGAGTCGCCAAGGCTATAATGAAGGCATCTGCATCACTTTGAGAAGAGTCATTGTCTAAAGAGTTGTTCTTCTTCTTTTTCTCCTCATTTCAGTCCTTTCAAATATGACCATTCTACCCACAATTCCAACATTTCACCTTGGAATTCTTGCCAGGAGACTTTGATCTCCCTTCAGATTTGGATTTAGACTTCTTATCTTTCTTCTTGCCTCTCTCCTTTGATCTACCCTAAACAACAAGGGCCTCCTTGGCCATCTCAAAAGACTTCCTCTGCATTTCTTTTGACAATAGCGAAGCAACCACGACTTCCATCTTAAAGGTGGTTGTTGTACTTTTAATAGCCATTACCAAATGATCCCATGTGTCAAGTAAGGAGCATACCATAAGCATACCCTAATCCTCCTCCTCTATCTTTACACCCACAGAGGCCAACTAGGTAACGATCATATTAAATTAATTTAGATGGTCTACTACAGATGCATCTTCTTCCATCTTCAAGGAGTACAATTTCTTCCTTAGGAATAATGTATTCACCAGAGACTCCCATGTTAAATGTCAACAAGTTTCTTCCATAACAAAGATGCAGTATTCTCTTCATGGATGTTTAGGAGAACAAAATTAGCCTAACAAAGTTTTATCAACCTTCTAGCTTTTCTATCTGCGAGGTCCCAATCTTCTTGCTTCATACCTTTGGGCATAGTTCCAGAAACAACAATCCAGAGGTCTCTATCCACCAATAGGTCTTCCATTTTGAGTTTCCACAACTCAAAATTTCCGCCATTGAACTTTTCAATTTCTACTCTATCTGATGTGCTTGCCATCTCAAACTGTAAACAAGACAATCAGTTTTTTTCACTGCAAGACTCCCACTAAACCAAATTAGCACAAAAAACTAGCCCTACTCACAAGGATAACACAACTGGCCAAGCTTTGATACCACTTGTAATGAAAGCATAGTGCATAAGACACCTTCCTAATGCAAAATCCTTAGGAAAGAAGTACAAAAAAAACATTCATTTAATAAGTTAGTCATTGAGATGCACATTCACAAAACAAAAGTATAGAAAAATTATCACACACAGAGATAACACCAGATCTACGTGGGAAAAACCTTATGGGAGAAAAAACCAACACACCAAGTAAAGCCACTTTGTATTACAGTAAATAGATTACATATAGAGTTACAAACTTCACTCATGCGAGTTAACTCACAATAGCAATACAATCCCTTGACCGACCTCACTTGCTAATTCCAATTACTCTCACTCTATTACAATGCTCAAAAAATCATACAATGTAAAACCACTCAACCACCCTCTTCATCGAGACGCACACCATTTAATTTTGATACATAGAATTTGAATATACATTCAATGCATCTTGTTGTTCATCCGGTCTGATTTGATCTTGATCACCTCTGTAAATTGTGCCACCATCATGAAGATCAAATATTCATTTAATTTTTCACTAGAGTAGTTGTTTAATTAATTTTCCCTCCAATGTCGGTTACCAGGCGAGCTACTCGTGTTCACGCTGACGTCTGCCACGCAATTCACAACAAGGATGTGAATTGCATGATCATCCAATCAATAATCACCATCTGCATATACACATCACCATCCATCCTTATCAACCTATTAGGTCCCACCACGACATTCTTCATGAGTCACTAAGTTAACCATCGCCATATCGAAGAGACATCATGATGTCTCCCATCGATACAAGGAAATCCTGATGATGTTCTCTTTACAACTTATCAGCCCATCCCATGTGGTCCCCACCATCCATGTGGCATCCATGTCACTGTCATATAGTTGACGTCACCTTCCACGTAGACTGGTGCTACCATCCATTAGTTATGTCACTGAAAAACCAAACTTCACAACCTCAATATCGAAGGTTATGAATTTTTCAAAACCCACGACATGTCGATCTCTATGTCGCCAATTCAAAAGAAACCCAAAATTCAGAACCTCCAAATAGAGGTTAGGGAATTCTTGAAACCCACAACATACCTATAGTGATGTCGCCAAGTCAGGAGAAACCCAAACTTCACAACCTCCATCAGAGGTTAGGAATTTTCCAAAACCCGCGACATGGTGATAACAAAGGGAAGCTCAAAGTTGTCAAGTTATGAATTTTTAGAACCCTGCGACAAAAGAAAAAATGCCAAGTCTTTAAGAGAGGTTCAAGCCAGCAATTTGATGCATATTTTCCAACAGATGATAGGTGCCTGGGCACCTACACCAAAATATGTCTAGGGTTAGCTCGACACCAAGCTTTGCCCCAAGAAGTAGAGATTTGTGTAGAAGGTGGGATCTAGATCCAAAAGTTGGAAAGGAAGGACCAAATGAAACTATTCCCCATATGTAAGTCTAAATATCATGGTAAATTAGCATGCAACATGAGGGTGAGTGTCAATAAAGCAAATGAGTATGTATGGGGCCCTGATCAAGGAGGCCCGAAAAAAATGGCCTCGAAGCTAAGCCCTAATTGTTCCTCTAAAACAAAGAGGTCTGAGGACCCAATAAATACTTCAATGGGGAGAGAATGCCATGTGAACAATACACAGACTCAAGAAGACCGGATCACTAACCTGATAGTAGAGGAAGTGTGTGGAATGATGATGATATGTGAATAGTTGGAACAACCATCGCCACTGAAGGAAGTCGAAGGGAAGCTAGATGAAGTACAAGAAGCAAGGGTTTCCCAACTTGGAAAAGAGGACTTGGAAAAGAGGAGGAAGACTTGAAGGCAATGTGTGGGGTAGAATATTGATGCAGGAGAATCCCTGGTTGTGAAGCAATCTTGTATCAACCAAAAATAGTTTTCTTCTTGCATTGTGTTTAGTAGCAATTTCCATAGTTCATTCTGCATTTCACCACACCAGTGAACATCTGCCCAGGTTCATTTGGGACCTACTGCCAGAAGATTCCCCTGGCTAATTTGTTTCCATTGGAGCTAATTCTTCCCATATCTGAGACTGACCATGCATAGCTAGTCAACATCAAATTTAATTAGCCCTTTATGCTTATACCTATTTTTTAGGCTTGAGGGTATATTTATTACTTGTTATGAATTGTTTTAGATCCATGGTCGCAGTTTCCTACGTTAGCCCGGTTCACTTTGGTTCGATAGATTTATTTTCGCGCGCAAACCCTTTGGCGGCATGTGTTGTTATTGGCCCATTGTTGCTAAGAATCTGGGTGGCGGGTTTGTGACCCTTATGAAAATTTTTCCCTTATAGCCCGATGTTGAGTAAAGCATTCTATAGTGATGAGAGATTCGTATTTAAGTATATCAATTTTTCTATATTATTATATCAGTAATGGTGACTCAATTTATTTGCATAGTTCACATCACCCGGTGGCTACAAGACCCTCCTCACAGGCTGACTCCACCCAGAGTGGTGACGGATGGGAGAGAGAATTTCCATGCGAGGTTCAACCAATAAACACTAAAGGAAAACTACATTTTGTTTTTCAGGCTGATTGTCCGATTTTGAGGTAGTTCAGGCCCTTGTATCAAATTGGCACCAATTTGAGGGGAGATATGCCACCAAGGAGAATGCCTGCTATGATGAACATTGTTAGAAGAATGGATGAAATGTTGAAAAATGATGTGTGAGATGTGAGTTGGGTTAGATGTTGTTGAATAAGATCGAAAGTGAGGCCTAAACCCTAGGAAGAATGATGAAAGTGATGATGAAGTAAAACATGCAAATCAAATTTCCAAAGCCCTAGAAGAAGAAGAAAAAGAATCAGATCAAGTAAAGATGTTGAAAATGATTTCAAAGATTGGCAAGGAACCTAGAGTTGAAATTCAAAATTATGCAGGGAGTTTGAATCTAAAAGAGTTGATTAATTGGATAAATGAAATGGAGGAATACTTTGAATATGAAGAAATTTAAGATCCAGAAAGAGTCATATTTGTGAAAACAAAGTTGAAAGGTCACGCTACATTATGGTGGAAAGAAGTTCAATTAGACCAAAATAGAAGAGGAAAAGACAAAATCATTAAATGGGATATAATGGTGACATAATTGAAGAATCAATTTATACCAGCAAATTATGAACTTGAATTGTTAAAGAGATTGAAAAACCTGAGGAAAAAAGAAAGATCTGTGAAGGAGTATACTGAAGAATTTTACAAGATCATAATCAAAACTGGTCATAGTGAAGCAAGAAAAGAGAAGGTTGCCAGATGTATCAATGAACTGAGAACAAACATTCAAGAAGAGTTGAGCTTGGTAAATATGACATTTGTTAAACAAGCATATCAATTTGCATTGAAGGTTGAAGAGAAGCTAAACAAGAAATTTGAACAAAGACAAAAAAGTGCAAGAGGAAGATTTCAAGAGTGGACCCTAGTCTGAAGAAAGGAGACCATATGTGGAGTAGAACAAAGATCTAAAACCCTACTAGAGCGAAGAAAAAGATGTTAAATCATACTATAGAGGAAGAGAAGATAGAAATTTCTAGCCTAGTAACAAAGGAGGTCATAATTCTTACTACAGTGATGGATTTCAAAGAGATTAAAGAAGATCTAAGAGAGGACCATTCAAAGGAACCTATTTCAAGTGTGGAGGTGAAGGACATAGAGCATTTGAGTGTCATCAAGGAAGTACCAGAAAGAAACCTGAACATATCAGAAGAGAAACTTATGTGGAGGAAGAACATGTTAGATCCCCTAATTCATTTGGGAAACCTGAGAAAGGTGAATTATTGGTGATGAGGAGATCTTTGATGCATGGAGAAGTTACTGAAGAACCACCACAAAGGAAAAGTCTATTCAGAACCAGATGTGAGTTTGAAGGAAAGGTATGTAAGGTTATTATTGATAGTGGCAGTACCGATAATCTAGTTTCAGAAGAGATGGTAACGAAGTTGAATTTGAAGCAATTGAAACATCCAAACCCGTATAGGATAGCATGGATTCAAGATGAGCATAAGATATTGGTAAATGAACAATGTTTGGTGAAATTTCATATTATATCATATAAGGATGAAGTGTTGTGTGATATTATTCCTATGGATGCATGCCATTTACTATTAGGAAGACCATGGCAATATGATAAGAAATCAATTCATGATGGAAGAAGAAATACTTATACTGTGACATCAAATGGAAAGAGAATCAAGTTGATACCTTTGGAGGAAGAGGAGAAGACTGAAATTTGTGGCACTACCAGACTATGTTTGGTAGATGGTGTAGAGAAGGGGGATTTGCCACTCATGAGTCTTTTTATTCTCAAGAGATTCCTAAGGGGTGAACTACCCTAAACTACCTCAGGGAATAGTGCGAGAGTTTCAAAATAAAAAAGAGTAGGTCACAGAGATTTTCTGGACAAATTGATAGGATCTCAACCAAAGGATGTTAGTGTGGGATACAAATGAAAACACAACATGTTGGCATCTCATATAGACCAAAAAGTGAGAATATCACAAAAAATAGTAAAGTGACTATTAGCAATCTAATTACCAAGAACTCCTAAGATGTGGGAAAGTGTTAGAATATGATAGAACTAAAATAAAGTAAAGCAAATGATAAGACCTAAAGAGGATAGAGAAAGAGAATGCTCACAATAACCCAAGCAATGAAGCCTCTAGCACGTGAATATCTTCGATACCTGCAGGTGTAAGATCTGGAGAAAATGTTGGGGTTGTATCTTGGGGTTTGCCTTAGTAAAACCCCCGTTTTGGTGTTCCCACCTCCATGGACAACCAGATAGATAGAGATAAATAAAATATGCGATGAGTGATAAAAGAAAACCCTGCTTGAGGAGAACTTGTATCACAAAGTATAGGTGATAAAATAAATTCCCACTCGAGGAGGAGAACCCATACCACAAAGTAAATATGCAATGGATAGGGGGTGTGTGAAATCCCTAGATGCTTGCAAGCACAAGATAAGGGAGATATTGTAAGGAGAATTAGATGCGGAAACAACTCTCCTAACGTCAATACCTAAGGGAAGAATGCAGATATACTTTTAAAATTTTCAATTACAGTCCAATTAAGATGCACATGAAAGAGATAACAGAAACAAAGTATTTGACACACACATATTGACACTAGATTTATGTGGGAAAACCCTTACGGGAGAAAAATCCACTACACCAAGAGAAGTCACTTTGTATTACAGTAACAAATAATTACATATAGAGTTTTGACTTATCTTTCTAATGCTTGATTACAACAACTTTCACAATGATCAATCTTTTACAGGAACCTTCAAGTTACAGTCTTTACAAAATAGAAAACACTCTGATACAATTCAAACTGTTCACACAATTGTTCTTCGAACCAACCGAACCATTGAGCATCTGCAACTTCAAACTATATTCATGTCGTTCCCTGTCTGTTGAACTTCCTCACAAAACTGTCACAACGGAGTGTCTTCCAACGGTTCCCATTTGGCTCCTTTGATTGGTCCACGAGATGTCACATAGGATAGTCTCACTTGGGTCAAACGGCTTCAAGCTTTATCGGCATGTCGGTGAGACACTAACCGTGTCTCCCCGATGCCATACAACTTAACATTTGAAATCGCCAAGAGTTTACCTATCGACAAGATGTTACATCGAGTTCAAAAGACTATCGCTCAGCTTTTGCCATGTCACCAAGACATATCGCTTTTGCTGAGACATCCCATCGAGCCTTCATTGTTATTCCGAAGCATCCAACAATCGATGAGACTTATTGCTATCGCCAGAAGGTTACATCGATGTTCAACAGTTACTCCAAAGTATTCAACAGTCGGGAAGACTATCGTCCTTCACTGAGAGTTCATATCGAGTCATTAAGGGTTCTACCAAAACATTCAACATTTGGCAAGACATCCATATCGCTGAGACGTTACTCCGAATACTTAAAGTCATACCGAGCACCAAACGACAGTCAGCAAGACGTTCGTCTTTCGCCAAGAGGTTTCACCGAGCTCACTTATGTTACTCTAAAGTGCTCATCTATCACCAAGAAATATGTCCTTCACTGAGACTTTACTCCGAGATCCTTATGTTACATCGAGCACCGAATGGTCGGCAAGACTTCTGTCCATCGCTAAGAGTTCTTAGCGAACCCTTAGTGTTACCCCGATGCCTCCAAGTGTGTCCCCGTCGGCAAGACCTTCATCGGTTGCTGGGACATCTTCCTGAAGCCCTTTGAGCTACCTCGAGAGAAATATTGTCAGTGTGACATTCTCTCATTGGTAAGACT